>ML685898.1:3087505-3104574 GCA_007922175.1 Pelusios castaneus
CCTGCATTTAATTTCCTCCCATTCTGTAAGTTTCCCATCTTCAAAGCCTCTGACGAAGTGGGATTTTCTCCCACGAAAGCTCATGCGATAAATAAATCTGTTAGTCTTTAAAAATGCCACCAGACTCTGTTGTTTTTCTTGTATAGTGGTGTAACAGCTCTCCATTAACATGGGCGAGTGTGGTGTGGCACTCCACAGAAGTACCCGTGCACGGTGACAGGGTAAACGTCAGTGACCATTTTACGCTGTGAGCTTGTTGTGGTGCACTCCTGTCGGTGTGGCACCATTGTGACACACTCTTGCGTGGGAGGGACAGTGGAATGATCCAGTGTGTGGCACTTTGGCACTGGGCTGTGTGGGGTACCCTTGCAGGTATCACCACTGCTAGGGATTATTTGTATTACTCTAGAGCAGAGGAGACATGGTCATGGACCAAGATCAATGACCCGATTGTGCTAGGTGCTGTATAAACATTGAAAAGCCCTGTCCCAAATGGCTCCCAAACTGACTATGAGAAGAGAAACAGGTGGATGGGGGATGCACAAGAAAACTATGAGTATACTGCCCCCCACATGCTCTAAGAGGTGTGGCCTGCTGGGCGGCTCCTGTGTGGCGGCCCGCTGTGGGGCTCCCCCAATGGCGGTGGCAGGTAGCGTGGTCTCCTACAGGAGGCCAGGCCCTGGGCTAAGGCCCTTCGCACTTTCCTAAAGCCCGCGGCTCTGCGCAGCCGCAGCAGCTGCTCCCTCGGGTCACACGGCCTCTGATCAGGTCTCTTGCCTAGAAGAAGCAAAGGAAGAATTAATCAGCCATGGCGTCCAGCTCCTAACGGGCTCCCCACACACGTTGGCGAATCTGGTTTAGCCCCTTTAGCACACGATGCATGGGGCTGCAAAAACCAACCCGCCCCAAGGCCATCAGCACCACACCCTACTCCTCCCCCACACAGCTGGCCTCCCCAGGCAGCCCGGCTCCTCGCTTGCCCCCCGCCGCAGCTCCCTCTACGATCTACGCCAACAAGGGGGGGTGGCGACCGGTGCAGGTGGGAAATCTGCAGCCTGAGCGGAAGAGCCAGGCTTGCTCTTGCTCCCTGTGATTTGAGCCAGGCTTCGTGCTCACAGTAGCAGCCCGGAGCTGAGGGGCCAGTCCCGTAGCCTTTAGCGCGGCAATGCGGCCTAGATGTGCTGGGCCAGGCTGGCGCCGAGTTGGATCGTCTGGCGTTTTTTGCTCGTCCTGGTGCTCCGGAATTCTCGCCTTGCTCTGGATCCTCACTCGGAGCAGCCCCCGACCAGCCACCCCTGTGGATGCTGCGGGGAGAGCAGCTGCACAAATCCTCACGGCCTGCCCCCGTCCCCCACCCAGCGCAGCGGCAAACACGCGTAGCGGCTCAGCCATCCCAGGGACGGGTGGCATTTGTCACTGTTCCCAACGATGTCTGAGGCAACGGCACCGTCAGCTCGAGCCGGGATCTTGAGACGTGGCTCTGCAAAGCCTCATCCCAGCCTGCTGAAGGCCTCGGGTCGGGGGTGCCGTCTACTTCCAGTGAACTAGTACTTATGCCTGGGCTTCATGCGAGGGACCTGGACTGGCAGGTTACCCAGCTTGCAGCAGGAAATCGGGGTTCCTGGGGCTGGAGTGTGCTGTGTCGGGGCCAAGCGAAGGCATTCTGCCTCACATGGACACTGCTACCCCCACAGCCACCGTCACCCTTTGAGAATCCAGCAGTTGCTTCACCTAACCAGGGAGCTCCCCTATGGAAATCCAGCTTGCTCCCACTGAAGCCAGTGAGAGAACTTCTCTTGAGGTAAACAGAGCAGTCCCAGGCCCAAACAGCTGCTCCTGATGGAGGTCTGCAAAAAAGATAAGTCTCCCAAATAGTGGATTTACAGTCCACCAGTTTAGAGCCACTTCTGGAGCCAATTGAACCCAGCTGTGTCAAGTTTGCAGAAGGGGTCTTTAATGTGGAAGGTACCCCAATGTCTAATTGCTCTATAATCTTCCAGTGTTGTGCCTTAGTAGGGCCATGAAATGGCTAGTACTGGCCCTGGTAGTCCCAATTACCCTCATTAACAGTTAGACAACGTATGGAATGGACCTGGACTCCCAAGCTGCAGGAGTTCCTGAAGTGTTATTTTTGGTAACAGGAAAAACAAAGCAAAGATCTTTGTGTTGTCTGGGTATATGTGGGGACATCCCTTTCTAGTATCTGGGAACATTCCTTTTTTCAAAGAGGCATCACTTACCAGCGATGGATACCTCAGTGTGCCTTTGAACATGAATTTTTTTCTTAAATATCTAGGGACACCTTACCCCCAAGCTCACTTCTGGGCTGGTGACAGACTGTCCCAACTGCACAGCCCTTACAGACCAAGTTTGTGTGTCGTCAATTTGGAGCTCAGGATGTGGAGTTGGTTCAGAGGCTATTAACCAGAAAAGGCAGGGATTGCTGTTTGCCAGAGCCTGGGAATGACCAACAAGACAGATCACTTGAAGATTACCTGCTCTGTTATTTCACTCTGAAGCACCTGGTATTAGCTACTGTTGGAAGACAGGATGGATGATGGACCAGATGGACCATTGGTCTGACCCAATATGGCCATTCTTATTTTCTTATGCTGCTAACATACATTTCCTCTTCCTCCCACCCCTTCCATGAGACAGAATTCTTCTGCTCCCATTAAAGAAAATGGGATTTTTTCCATTGACTTTCATAAGTCCATGATAAGGTCCTATTACCTTGGGCCCATAGAGTCAGCAAGATGGAGTATTGTGAGCACCATACTGAGCCAGCTCATTTAAAACAAATTTTATTTAAAAAATAAAAAGGCAGTGAAGCAGTGAGAGGGGTTCATTGCACTCCAACAAAAATGGATTGGATTAATGTCTTCTGCATAAGAGATCAAAAAGTATAGAACGTTAATGCATAATTATAAATAACAGTAAAAGATTGCTAATGGTAAAGTAGGAATGATAGCCATCACTGTAATCCAATCCATTGCAATTCTTTTTACAGTCTCTAGGCATGGAGCAGATTGGGAAACTCCTAAACAGATCCCTTGTATTGCATATATATTGGCACTGTATATAGCAGCTTCATGACTGTGTATAATGCATTCCAGAGCAAAGGCACTTCTGGACTATAAATCAATTTCCCTATGATACAAATAAAATAAATTTCTAATACATATGCCAGTGAGAAATGCTTAAATCAACCTGTCAATAATACCTGCCTTTTAAATCAAAGATTCAACAGAAAAGTCCTTAGTTTTCTCTCCTCATAACTATACTCTGTGGATTGTCAGGGAAATCCAGTAGGCGCCCCGACCTGCTGTTATTTTATTTTGTGTGCTTTTCATATGGACTGTCTAGGGAGAACTTGGGGGCTCATACACTCACACTGTGGGTGTTTGAAATCCTAATGGGTTCCTGTTTTATTTATGTAATTATAATGATGTCGTGTGTATGCAACCCAAAGATTTCACTCCTTTAAACCCTCTGTTTCTTGAAAATATTTAATTTGTCTCTGGAAAAGCAAAAAAGGCCATGTAAATATTGATACATCTAGTTCGGACTTCAGGGAAATAAAGAAATCCCAGGAGTTCACCGAATATAGCCCATGCTACTGATTTTGTTTCACCTCCCCATAAAACACTGAATTAGACATCCAAGGAATTAGAAAGACTCCTTCGAATTCAGTCATCATCATTTTCACCGTTTAATGTTCACTCCTGGCCCTTGGTCCAGGGAACAAAAGGAACAAGGCACTGGTATTTTGCGAAAATGCTTTTCCTGAGGTCTCCAAATCTTTGATCAGGAGATGGGGGGAGAACGAGATCCCCAAAGTATACCACATGCGCAACAAAGCTTGCTGAAAAAACTGCACAGTTGGGGCAGGGGTGATTCGGGTCCAGGCACCGCAAAGATTCATGGCCACCTTTTTCTAACCTTCAATTTTCGACATTTACCCACTGCCCATTTGCACCCATGTGTCCTCGCCCTTAGAAAAAAGGCACCGCTCCTTGGTCGAGGAGTCAGTCCCTGCACAGCTCAGGGGGACCATTTCCCTAAGGGCAGCCCTGATGTGACCCAAAGCACCCAACGCTCCCCTGGGGCCAGTGAGGAGAGCAACCAGGTGGGTGCCGCTGCCTCCCTGCAGCTGGTAACTATGCAAGAACACCCAGCTGTCCTGCCAGCTGTGGCCACGCCATGCCCCGCCCCTCCGCATTCCCTTGTACCTGGCCAGGCGCAGCGCGCTGGTGGCCGAGAAGGTCCAGATTGGCCCACGGCTGCAGCAGCTGGTCCAGGCTGGCGGTGAAGGCGGGAGGGGCTGGACACCTGCTGCCTGAGCTGAGCCCGTGGCCAATGTGGGACAGCGGTGGGAGGAGATCCTGTCCCGGCTGCGGCTCCTCTGATACTCTGTGGCGGGGTGGGTGGACACTACAGAGGGGTGATGCTGGGGTTGAGGGAGAGGAGGCTGTGTACAAGGAGGGAGGGGTCCTGGGACAGATGGACGGTGTGGCAGATGGTCAGCAGGACGGATATATAGGCATGGATGGCTAGAGGGACGAGTCTAGCCAAGCAGAAGGCTAGCTGGAGCTAGCTGAGTATGTAGTCAGTGGCCATATTGGCAGCTTCCACGACATTCCCTTCTTATAGCACCAGCAGCAGCTCAGGAATGTCCTAGGCCGAGGACTTCTCTCCTCCCCATCAAAATCACATTAAGAAGCCCATGTCGCCACAGGAGAAGGGAAGGGCCCGGCTGCAGTAGCAACAGCCTTCCCCCTGCTGATCTAATACCGCTGACGTGCCTGGTCCAGCATGAGCATTGGAAAACAAAGCCTGCAAGGAAAAGTCTGAATATATGTGTAATGGAAGGTATCGGCGTGTCTCTTCTTACCTTCTGTCTGCCCTAGATGAAAGACAGAGGCCAGCTATGGGAGAAAGGGATGCTTTTAAAAAATATCTGCTATATTGGGAAAATCTCTAGCACTGAAGCGAAATTGTAATGCCAAAGTAAACACGTACAGGTGAATGGGAGAGGAGAAAGAAAAATCATAGAAAGCGTTCCTAATACCTAATCTGAAGCAGTGGGATTAGGTCATAGCTGCTGCTTTAGTTTATGGATTTCTATCCCCGTCCCCCGTAGTTATTTGTGTCACCAATCTCACCATTCAAAGAAAATGAGACAAGAAAAAGAAAGCTCCAAGAATTCATGCAGGAACTCACACATTCATGTGCAGGGCCTGCATCTATCTTCATGTTTTATTAAATATAATTTAATACAAAAATAGCTTTTATTATGTGACCTTGATCTTAAACACATTGTGCTTTGCTTTTGCTACAATCACTAGACTGAATGTAAGAGTTAAGAGAAACGCACGCACGCACGCACACACACACACCCCTTCAGTCTTGGGCTGGTCAGATTCTTTGGCCCATATCTGATGGGTAAATTTTAATATTTAAAGTGTTAGTAGTATAAAAATCAAGACATATTTGGATATAGACCATCACTGTCAAGAATACAGGAAATACTGTATTGGAACAGAGGGAAAATCCATCTAATCTATTATGTTAGCTTCAATAATGGGCAATGACGATAACTTTTAGAGAGAGATTTCACTCTCAATATGTCTTAGGTGGGAAGAGCATCCAAGGAAAAAAATAGTTAGTGCCACATATGGGGGAAGGGAAAAACTGACCATAGTGCTTACTAATTTGTGTGCAAAATATTAAGACCGGATCCACCCCAGTACAGGTCTCTGCTTTGAAAGTTTCTTAATAACTATTCTTATTCAGATGTCATATTTTATCCAGTGCAGATCAGCCAAGTATCCAGTTAGAATATTATCCTCCAGCTTTTAAATTAGGTGATAAGTATCCTCACAAACAGCCCAGCCCAACTTTGGAAGTTTCAGGTTACCAGTTAGGTCTACATCGGCTGTTACAAATACTGCGAATAGGTTTTTTTTACACAGGCCATGTACACACTACAGGAATCATCACGCAACAAGCCTGTTGGACTTTAAAAGTCATGTGGTTTTTGTAGCGCAGTATCGCATCCACACTGAGCTGCTTGTGATGGAACAGAGCCCCCACACACACACACAATTCACGATTTCACAAGAAACCCAATTGAATTGTGGGAACCTATCCCACAGTTCCACCCATCCAGATTCGGCGCTAAGAATCCTGGGTAGAAGAAGAGTAGCACTGAGCACCATGGGTAAAGTCTTGGTTTCCCATGGTGCATTCTGTTCCCCTGGCGTCATGCGAGTTGCTACTAGCAACTCGCGGCCATTTTCAACAGTACTGCGTTGCTTCCCGGAACTCCTTTTTGCAGCAACATGGATCCAGCTCTGATCTTGACTGTCACCTTCAGCATAATGAATACATCTTGGCTGGTAGCACAGTATGCACTGAGCTCTGAATCAGACCAGGATTCGGATGACCCTGGGCTAGTGACTGCCATGCAGAACAACAGCATCGCATTGCTGAGCTCCTTCACAGAGCATCTGCATGCAGTGCACCGCCAGTTCTGGTCATGAGAGACAAGCACCGAGTAGTGGGACCGCATTGTTTTGCAGATGTGGAATGATGAGCAGTGGCTACAGAACTTTCGAATGTGAAAAGCCACATTCATGGAACTGTGTGAGGAGCTAGCCCCTGCCCTACGACGCAAGGACACCAAAATGAGAGCAGCCTTCACCATGGAGAAGCATGTCGCAATTGCACTGTGGAAAATGGCGACTCTAGACTGCTACCGGTTGGTCGCGAATCAGTTTGGAATCGGCAGGTCGACCGTCGGGTTAGTCCTTTCACAAGTGTGCAGAGCCATTAATCGTGTTCTGCTCCGGAGGACGGTGACGTTGGGCAATGTGCAGGAGATCGTCGATGGATTTGCAGCCATGGGATTCCTGAACTGTGGAGGGGCAATAGCCAGCACACAGATCCCTATTCTGGCTCCGGAGCATCTTGTGACTGAGTATATTAATAGGAAGGGCTATTTCTCCATGGTGCTTCAGGCACTAGTGGATCACAGGGGGCGTTTCACGGACATATATGCGGGGTGGTCAGGTAAGGTGCATGATGCTCGCATTTTCCGAAACATGGGCCTGTACCGGAGATTGGAGGCAGGGACCTTCTTCCCCGATGAAAAAATTACTGTCGGGGATGTGGAGATGCCCATAGTAATCATAGGAGACCCAGCCTACCCACTGATGCCTTGGCTCATGAAGTCCTATACTGGCAATTTGGATCCAAGCAAGGAGCACTTCAATTACAGGTTAAGTCGGTGCCGAATGACCGTGCAATGCGCCTTTGGGCGCTTAAAAGGCCGTTGGCGCTGTTTGTATGGGAGGCTAGACTTGAATAAGGACAACATTCCAGATGTCATTACGGCGTGCTGTGTCCTGCATAACCTCTGTGAAAATAGGGGAGAGAAATTTCCCCCTTCATGGGACATGGAGGCTGAGCGGCTAGAGTTTGCCTTCCAGCAGCCAGCCACTAGGAGTATCAGGGGGGCACAGCTGAGAGCCGTCCACATAAGGGAGGCACTTAGGGAGCATTTAAGTCATGGGGACTCATAGAACGCATTGTATCACTGGGCTGTAGTGTACCTGCACACTACTGGGTGCTGATTACCGGGGGTGAGAGGGCGGGGGCGGTGGGCATGTACTGTACTATGCTTGAATGAGTGAATTCTAAACATGCAACAACAATTATTGTGTATCAATAAAGACACTGTGCACAGTTCAAGTGATTCCATTTTATTATTATAAAACATTAAATAATTACAGTAAGCAGTGCCTGCACCAGGGGCTATAGATGCATGTAGGTGCGTGGCTCAATGCCATAGCTTTGTGCAGGAGTGGATGTAACATTGTACCAGGAGGATCCCTGGCCTTCAAAGAACTGCTTTGTGGGAGAATGGGGCAGTGGGGACAGAAAGTGTTGCTGTGGGTGTGTGTGGGGGGTGGGCGAGCCTGGAGCAGCTGGGTCTGCAGACCAACCATGGTCTTCAGCAGTTGGGTCTGCTCCTGCAGGATGCTTATGAGGGCATCCTTCTGCTTCTGCCTCCTCAAATTGTTTTCTTTACACTCCTGCCTCCATTGTCTAGTCTCCCTTGCTGCTGCCTCGTTGGACTGCATCAGCTCTTGGAAGATATCCTCCTTGCTCCTGCGCGGCCTCCTCCTTATCTGTCTCAGCTGGTCAGCTGGCGCAGACCACCAACCGGCGAAGGTCGTTTCTAAGGAAAAATGAAACATCATAAGTAGTGCTATTGTTCTCACTTTGGTTAAAGAGCCAGTAATATGCTCCGCCGCCACATTCCGCAGTGCCCAAGGCACAGGGCATTCTCTGCTTCCCTCACTGATCTCCACAGGCTGGATAGGTTGCTGCTAAATCACAGCACAGGCCATTGCCGGAGACTGAAAGGGCTTTTGCAAAGGGAGGATCGGGTTGCCAAGACACAGCTCTATGAACTATTTCCAGTGCTTTGGGTGATTAGTTCACACAGGGCATGGTCATGGAAGGCGATATCTCGCTGCTTAGAATGCCCCTGCAAGCCGGAATGCGTATCTTGCATGTCACTGGATATAAGCCAGGACCGTACGCAGCAGGCTTGTGCACAGCCATGGTTCCCACTGCCGTGCTTTGCAACTGGTGAGGGAGAATAGCCCTCTATGGGGGAGGGAACACAATAGCTCTCCCATTGAATTTAACTAGGAGGCTGTGGAAGTACATCCAGGAGACCTTCAGTGAGCTCAACGCAGAGGATTTCTTGAGAATTACAGCATGCACTGAGGCACTGCTTGTGAATGCAGGGTAGATCCCCCCATCCAAAAAAAAGAGGATGAAACTCAAAACGTCCATCTCCCGCCCGCTCTTCATTTGCCTGCAAAGCTTATCTAGCAAGCACGGAAGCCAGTTCCAATGAAACTTACCAGAGCTCCCCTCTGCTGCATCCGTAGAAAGCATAGAGAAGGAATCTGGGCAGATGTGTCAGGTGGCGTGGAGAACAGCTCCTGGCTCCCTAGGTCGGCTGCACCACTTTCAGCTTCCAGGTCATCCTCCACCTCCACTTCCTCATTGACAAATTGCTCGTCACCGTCTGCTCCGGTATCCTTTTCATGGGGGGGTGCCGACGTGTCCACAGGAGCTTTTGGAGTGGTTGTGGGATCCCCGCTCTGGATTGCTTCAAGCTCCTTGTAAAATAGGCATTTAACCGGTGCTGAGCTGGAGCGCCGGTTTGCCTCTCTGGCACGTAATCCTCAACTCCTTCACCTTTGACCTGCACTGAAGAGTATATCTCTCTCATACCTCTTCGTGGCCACGGCCCGAGATATCTGGCCAAAAATATCAAAATTTCGCCTGCTGCCATGTAACTGTGCCTGCGCAGCAGACTCTCCCCAGATGCCTATGAGATCAAGCACCTCAGCTGTGGTCCACACTGGAGCACATTTGCCATGTTGAGCCGCCATTGCCATTGCTCTTGGAGAACACAGCTGCACTCCACACCGAACAAACAGGAAGAGTGAACAATTCAAAAATTCCCGGGAATGATGGGAGGGCGGGTACAGTCACGTCACAGCCCCAGAGCGCAGGAGGAAGTGCAGAAGGGATGGAATTAGAATTCTGGAACATTTCCAGAGGCTTCATATTGCGCGGCAACCGTACACACACACGAACTATCGCGGAACAGCTGTTCCGCAGTAGCTGCTAGCACCCTCGTTTTGGTGGTTTACATGTTGTGCGGTAAGACGGCTGTTACCGCGCAACAACATGGATTTGTGTGTGGACGCTGTCCTTGTTATCACGCGATAACTTTGTAGTGTGTACAAGGCCACAGCCCAGATTTGCACTTTTCTAGGACCTGCTTTTTCCTTCTGAGGAGTTGCTATTCCTTTGACAAAAATTGCAGAGAATGAATCTGGTTTACAGCATTTATTTTTGTTCAGAAATAATTGTGATTTACAGTCTTAATAGAAACTGAGTAGTACATCTGTGATTGGGTGGGTATATATTGTCCCCATGTATTTCACATAGTTCATATGGGAACAGACAAATCGAGCTGTCTTCCTTCTGGTAGGCAGTGGAGAAGTTCATAACAAAGATGATGTAAATTAACTCCTCTCATCCATTCCCTGGGAAGGAGGGACCGAGTCAATGAGTGGTGAGGAGAGTGGTGGTGAAGAAACTGAAAGTAGTATGTACTGTCCACCACCGTTTTAAATGGAAGTGCTGAGTGAGGGGGATGCAGGAGTGCTGAGGGTGAAGGGCCATGGCTGGGGGCATGGTGGGGGTGATGCATGGGGTGCGGCCTGGGTCTGATGGAGCTGCCTTCCCCAAGGGGAACTCCAAAATCCATCCATGCTATGAATCTTACCCAAAATACCACACTACCAGCTAATCCTTTAGAAACTAAGCTCTGAACTACTGCTTTTTTCTTTTTTTAAGAAAATTTAAGTCTTTTCCAACTTTTGATGAAGTGGGACTTCGCCCACGAAAGTTTATGCAAAAAATAAATGTGTTAGTCTTTAAAAGTGCCACAGGATTCCTTGTTTGTTTTACTGATCGTGTAGTTGGAGATAATGCTGCTTACCCTGACCTTCTACAGCCTGTGTCTCCACTGTCAGAGTAGTAAATTAGAAAAAAATGGAGCTGTAAATCGACCTGCTACCACCACTCCTGCAAGTGGTGTAGAACTAAGGTCAAAAATCTACAATTTGAATTTAGAGCCATGTAGCCAGACAGCAACTTTTCCAGTCTGCTATGCCATAGAAACATAGCTCCTCCCCTGCCTGCAGCCCAGAAAGTTTTTAATTAAATCCTTTCTCTGCATTCAGCACTGTGCCTGTCTGTTGTGCCTGCGGCAGAGAAACAGCAAAAAAAGATCTTTCTATTTTTTCCTTTAGAGAAAAGAGGAGTGTGAGCATGTGGAGGACAACTGCCTCCACAAAAGCCCCTACGCATTTTACCTACAGTGCAATTCATTTCAGGAAGTAATGTGAGCGCTCGAGTAAGCAATTTCCTGTGATCAGGAGGAGAGACTGAAGGAACTAGGCTTATTTAGTCTACAGAAGAGAAGACTGAGGGGAGATTTGATAGCAACCTTTCAACTACTTGAAGGAGTGCTCCAAAGAGGAGGGAGGTAGGCTGTCCTCGATGGTAACAGAGGACAGAACAAGGAGCAATGGTTTCAAATTACAGCAGGGGAGGTCAAGGTTGGATATTAGGAAAAACTTTCTCACTAGGAAGGTGGTGAAGCATTGGAATGGGTTACTTAGGGAGGTGGTAGAATCTCCATCTTTGGAGATTTTTAAGGCCCGGTTAGACAAAACCCTGGCTGGGGTGATTTAGTGGGAGTGGTCCTGCCTTTTAGCAGGGGGTTGGACTAGATGACCTCGTGAGGTCCCTTCCAGCCCTATGATTCTATCACTCACCTTTGCCTTCTGTAATTCGACAGCCTAAAACCAAATTACAATCCCACCCTCAGTGTAGACAAGCCATAAAACTAAAGGTTTATTATAAAAGGAAGGAAACAAGATGTTAAATGATCAGAGCAATTAGATACAAACAAATGACTTCAAAGTCCATATATATCTGATCCTTAATAGTACTGGAGTCTGCAGACTTGTACACATGGGCAGATTACCACATGCATGCCAGGGCCCCCCTCATTGGCCCAGAGGCCAGGCTCTGTGCTCCCGCCTCAGCCCTGGGCTGGCAGATGTGCTGTACAGCCTCCAGCGCAGCCTTCCAGGGCCTGTGGTCCTGGAGGGCTGCATCAGAGCCACACAGTATACCAATAGGTCCTGCCACCCCCAGGGGCAGACCAGCCAGAGCAGGGGGCTGGGGCCCTAGATGGAGTGGGGAGGGGAGGAGGGAGTGACACTAGTGGGTGGCCAGGGGCCCAGATGGGGGGGAAGCCCACCAGTGGGCCAGGGCCCCTTAATCTGCACCTGCTTGTACAGTTCCTCTGGAGTACATCCAGTACCAAGATGGGCCTCAGTCCTTTGTTTCCCAGCTTCAGATGTAGAGTAGTTGATCCAGAGGTAGAGATGAGGAATGGAGACAAGATGGAGAAGGAGAACTGACACAGCGGCATTTTAGAGTCTCTGGTCTGCCACTGCCATGTGACTCATTTAAAAGACAAGCACACAGGCAGGGAAAAGCACTTGCAATCCTCACCAGGCCCTGACCACAGGCATGTTTCCACATGTCCAGATGACTCATAAATTTCTCTCCCTGGGCTCTTTATATAGCTGATGACCCTTGCTGAGTCATCAGTGCTGACACTAATCTGCCTGGAGGAGGGTGTAATCCACTAGCAGAGCACAAATTTTTTGGATACAAATATATCACATATATGCCATGTAATTCCTGATAGGTTAATAACATTGTGAGCTATATGTAAGTGGGGGATGGAGCCGCTATTGTGGGGAACGTTCTGGGCTTGTACACCACCCTGGTGAAGGTGGGTAGTAGAGGATCTGAGTCCTTGCTCCCACTTCCTTTACTCAGGGCCTGCCTGACCGCAAGGGTTCCTCTCCCAATCTCCTGTATGGAGGAGTCCCTGTAACCCCAACAAGGCTGGGCCCCAGAATTCCTGGGGGCTGAACCCCCAACCTTATCACAGTCACTCAGGACAGGGCTAGGATGTCCTCACCCCAGGCTGCTGATAGCACTGCACGCTCCCCTGGCCCACCAGTCACTATATACAGTTCAAATTAATACAATTTATTTAAACACACAGGAATAATAAAAAAGTCAAATGAAAAGTGGAGGAAGGTGAAAGGTAAACACCCAGTGCCTCCCCCTAGCATGGGGCACCACTCACAGCATCTGAGGTGTAAGGGACAGTCACAGTCTATTTTCCACATTGCAGGCCCTCTGCCTAGGCCTGGCTTCACTGAAGTGATCTAAGGGGCCAGACAGACTCTGGCAGTGGCCACATGTCCCCAGGTTCCAGGGGCAGGGCCCTTCTCCCCAGCATCAGGCCAGTCACTGTCCCCAGATGCTCACCACACCCAGCTCCAGACGGTTCCAACCCCAGCTTTTAGCCCCGCTCTGCTGCTGTGGATCTGTGCAGCGCAGCTCAGCTCAGCTCAGCTCCCTGGGCTCCTTCTCTGGCCTCCTGCACCCAGTCCCAGACAATTCTGGCTCCAGCTCTGGTCTGTTCAGCTCAGCTTGACTCTCTGACTGCTGGTTCAGCTGCTGTGGGTCTGCTCTGCACAAGTCAGTTCAGCTGACTCCCAACTGCTGGCTGCTTCCTCCTTAGCTCAGCCTTGCTCTCTGGCTCACCCAGGCATGTCTGGCTAGGGCAGGTCCACCAGACTCAGTTTCAGCTGGAAGGCAGGGGGGGGGGTCACTCTCCTGGCTCTCTCATTGGCCTGTCCACCCTGTCAATCAGGCAGTCCGGGAACACTGGCCTCTCCCCCTGGCTCTGGGGGCTGTCTGGGACCTGCTTCCCCATGGAATGGCCAATCAAAAAGGCCGACTCAGCTTCAGTAAAGGGCCCTTACATATAGTTATAAAGGACTCAGTTTATCAATTCACCAGAAAGCATCCATTTAAATATGTTTAATCAAATCCATACTATCACAAACAAATGGGAATTCTCTTCACATATTTAGGAAGCTTCTAACAAAGAAAAAATACAAGGTATTGATTCAAATGTTTTATTGATGGTTTACTGTATTATGCCACTACGTAAAGTCTCTGTATTACAGATAATGCAGTAATAATTCAGAAGCGAATGGCCAGAATGACATGACCGTTTCTTGCTCCCACAAGATTACATCTAGCACTGAAACTGGCCAGCTCTAAAATGATGGCAAAACCATCTTAAATTAGTAGAAAAAACAAATTAAATAAATATTCTGCCAACTATGAAGAAATTTGTGACAATGTTGAGGGGCAATGCCATGTTGGGTGATCACTCCCTTAGATATTTATTCACTGTCATGATTATAGACCTTGGCAGTGGGATTTGAATGAATGGGATTAGTATGCAAATTAGTATGAATGGGATTAGTATGTAAATAAATTGCATATTTATGAACAACAGTGAACAGCTGATTTCTAAGAAGCAAAATTTTTCCAATGTCTTTATTCAGTGTGAAATTTACAAGTTTTTACCAAAAGCAATTTTAATACACATCTTGGGAGCTTTTTTTAGGCAACCCACCCCTTCTGCACACCAAGCAAATTTAAAACAAAAACAAACAAACCTTCTGTATTTTAGGCTGAGAGTGTTAAGCAGTATACATTTACTGGGTTCTTATGGTTTTGCATATCATAGGAATCATGGAAGGTGTTGAATGATCTTCCTTTTTTAACATCCAATTTTATTTAGCACCAAGGTGCATTCAGCTAGGCTTACATTCTAGAGGTTTATATTTGTTCTTTTATTTTTCCCAAGCGATAAGCTTTTTTTACTCCATGCACATTTTGCCTTTAAATGTGCCTTTCCAGTCTGTGGATGTTTCCCTTTTAACAGACTGGCATCTCTTGACCTCTGCTCTTCTCCAACTTTTGTTTCTGTAGATACAGTTAAAGGATTTATTAATCCTTTCTTGCCTAACACAGTATCCTCTTTTCTTAACACAATACACAACAAGACATACAACACAAGACAAAACATAAAACAAAATCTTCTTTGGACTGTAGTTCCATGGTATTTTGGGTTTCTCTTCAGCTGATACAAGATTTTCCTGAAGTTGTGAACGACAAACAAACATGTTCCTATCCCCCTGGGGTGGGGTGGGGGGCAGATTATTGCTTAAAATATCTTATTCTTGGAGTTCCAGTGGGGTAAATATGTGTACATTATTTGCAGACTCTTTGTGCTACTATCTCTGGGCAGTTCTTTTTTTCCCCTATTACCTAGGAATTGCTTAATCATGGTTTATTTTTCTTTTGACAAAACCAAAAAATCTTTACCTGGCAGACTGTTTGGCTGGCTTTGTTTCACAACATTCACTGGACTTATTTCAAAATGTGAAGTACGGTCTTCACCTTGCCTTTTTTTTTTTCTTTTGTTTGCTTTGATTGTTCTTAAAGCACAGTGATCTGAAAAAGAAAACACAACCTTTTCTGGCTTCTTTTCGAGCCCTTGCAGTATTCTAATCATGGACAAATTCACATTTCTTAATTTTTTATTTTTCTGTTTCTGGCTGCCCCAAAGCATTGAGGTCTCTTTCAAGGGATGAATGCTGAACAACAAAGCCAAACAACAGGAGTTTACCTGTCTGACAAGAGTGTTTTTCAGTTTTGCAACTTTGAAAGGAAGATTCAAATCAATTTTTTGTGGCATTTACTTTAAAAAAAATTAACAAAACAAAAAGCTTTGCAAACCAGAAGTATTGGTTTGGAATCTGAAAACTATACATATTTTCACAATATATTTACATACACACATTTTTTTAAACATCCCTTGCACTGCTATATTTATTTTTACACAGCTGTATACAGATTACATTCTCTATTATACATTGCAGTGAAAACCCCTATGTTCTTTTAGTAATTTTGACTAAATTGTCCATATTTAAATGACTCAGATCAGATTGCCACTTTGCCTGCAGCAATTAATTCCAATTATTTACATATTTATGGACCATTCATTTGGGAAAAAGGGCCCATTTTTCCTTCAGAATTGGTGCAAAGAAACCAAGAATTCTTTTTTATAACACCTTCCTCAACTTTAAACTGTCTCTCCAACCTCTGTAGTTTTCCCTCTGACCAATTCTGAGTCTTCTCTAATACATGCTTTGTTTCACAAAGCTCTAATTAGTCCTGGAAAGCAGAGAAAATCTATAGCCACACCTTGGACATGTACCTTGGAAGCAGGGCCAATACAGAATTCTTACACCAGCATTACATCTGCTGGGAACAGCCCTTCATAGAATCATAGAATAATAGGGTTGGAAGGGACCTCACAAGGTCATCTAGTCCAACCCCCTGCTAAAAAGCAGGACCACTCCCCCTAAATCACCCCAGCCCTTCAGAGAGCTATTTTCAAGGGGTTGTTTTTACCCTTTTTAACTGCTTGGGCAGCATTCAAGAGCCTTAGCATAACTGAGAACAGTCCCAGGATCTGGGAGTTATTGAGAAACAATAAACATAGAACACCACAATGCCATTTTTACAGAATCTCTTTTGAGAGCAGAACCTTGTGTGAACCATGGAAACATTGTGCAGTGTAGTGTAATGGACAATCAGACACCACAGTGCTAAATCCTGTGCATTTACCTGTAGAAATGGGTGTAGGACCTGATCTACTTAAAACACAATGGAAGCTTTACCACTGAAAGGCAAAGGATCAAGTCCTAAGCAAACAGCACATAATAGAGATTTAGGGGGAATGTTCTCTCATTTGACTTTGAGTATCATTCAGTTTCTTAACTAGAATTATACCACAACCTGTGAAACAAGGATAAACAAATCAGTGTGGCTTGTTTAATACTCTCACATTCTTCCATAAAGTGCAGTTTTCTGCAGGATGGACACTAACTGTTTGTTAATGCAGCAATTGTTTTTCTGCATTTGCTATTATCACTGCTTTCTTGAGAAGCTCAAGTTACAAACGCGGCATAATTCCATTTGCTTTGTATTTCTTTTGTGGTATCTTATAATGCTGCCTTCCAACCCTACCACATGGCTGTACATAGTGACTAGACTCAGCTGTGCCAGATCTCTGTTCAGAGCAGCTGAGGAGAGATGGAGAACACAAGAGGTTTACCTTTGCTCTCCCTCCATCTCTAGGATACCATTGTTGTAATTGTCACTAGCTTTTAATAACTACAAGGGTCATGGGATCCTTACTATAGTAAGGATCTCCTTACTGCTTTCTGCATGTCCACACCCTCTATAGTCAGGGGACCAGAAGGGCATGGTGTATAGTCAGCTGTGCTGGAAGAATCCTCAGACATCTGCTAAGGGCAATTTTGTGGCCACTTTGTGCCACTCAATTGATGTAAAGAGCCATAGCTTGGGTCAACATCTGGCCCCTTAATTTTATTAGTACCCTGCGAAAAGTTTTCCTGCTCATTATCTGGCCAGATTTGTTA
>ML685898.1:3104584-3129591 GCA_007922175.1 Pelusios castaneus
TAGATAGATAGATAGATAGATAGATAGATAGATAGATAGATAGATAGATAGATAGATCCTGGTATATTGTTTTCTTCAGTCTTCTTCTGAGCATACTTTTACCATGTACTAGTCTATGTTTTTAAAGTAGATGAAGCACCATAGCCATGTCCTAGCACATTGTCTTATACTCAGATTATAATATCTTTGGAGGAAGGAACTGTCTTTCTGTTGTGTTTGTACAGCAGCTAGCTCAATGGGATCCTGGTCCATGAACAGGACTCCTAGATAGTGCAATAACATAAGTAAGAATTATAAAGTGACATGACAAAAAACTGACTTCCAGAAAATTACAGGGTTCAGTGAATTGGTTTTATTATCTATGTAGGTGATACACCATAAACTCTAATGTTTATATTATTGTTTTAGGTATGCTTTAAATATTTGGGTGTTAACAGCACTACAAAAATAGCAGTCAGCAACTTTGTAAGCAAATGAATACTTTTCTCATATAACCAAAATTAAATCCAGTATATTATGACACTACTTGTAATAAGTTCTACAGTGTTCTCTTAGATCCACAACCTACAACACTTCAAACCCCCATTCCCTCCAAAAAAGAAACAAAAAGAAAAATCCCCCACAATTTAGTTAGATCAAATTTATTTACACCAGAACTAATCAACACAGATTTCCTTTGATGTAGTCTAGAAATTTTATGGCCTTTGACCCTGAGATTAGACCCAGGTGGCTGAACATGCCCACTCAAGTAAAATCATATTGCAGGACCTTGGCCTGTATCTGGATCGGTTTATTGTTTCTATGACCTGTTTGAGAAAAGTAACAGTTACTGTGATAGATATAACAAACACAAATTACATATTTTACACTCGCTGAAGGCAAGGATAACACATAATGTAATCAATAAGCTATATACCTGTTGTGGTTATTCTGCATGTTCCTGTTTCTGATTGTTAGTGCCCATGTTTTTCCTGGTACACTTTTACACCTCCCTAGCGCTGATTTAAGACTTGTTGTCCTTAGCTCCTCCCACTATGTAAGTTCTCCATCTTCAAGCATCTGACAAAGTGGGATTTTCTCCCATGTAAACTCATGCAAAAAATAAATTTCTTAATCTTTAAAGGTGCCACACGGCCCCTTGTTTGTAACTGTGATAAAATGCATACTGGAAAAAGAAGGAAATCGAATAAGGATATAAAAAGGAAGCTCCCCTTGTTATAGAGCACTTTCACTATATCAGTGACATTGCTAAGGAAGATTAAGCTCAGGAGAGTTACTTGTGAAGAAAACAAAAATAATCTTCCAGTTTGCTAGGTCTGTCAGTTGAGCTAGTCAGTGAATCTGAAAGAAAGCCACTTCTGACAGCTATAGATAACTGCCAGTTATCTTGATGTTGGATGCTACATAGAAAGCTAATTATTATTCTTATTTGTTTTTAGTAGCACCCGCAATTGGCTATGAGCATCACAGTCACAGAAATCCAGAGGGGTAGCCGAGTTAATCTAGTTGAGCAAAACAAACAAGGAGTTTAGTGGCACTTTTAAATAAACAAATTTATTAAGCACATGCGCTTTCGTGAGTAAAATCCCATTTCATCAGACGCATGAAATGGAAACTAATCGTGAAATGATTATTATTATTGTTGTTGCTCATAGGAATCTCAGTCAAGGAGGAAGGTCCCATTAGCCAGGCACGATGAAGACAAATAAAAATGGCAATTCCCCCCCGAAGAAGAGTTCTGTGTGAGCATATGCTCAACTGTTTGTCTCTGACCAACAGGAGTGGGTCCAATAAAAGATATTACCTCACTTTTGCCTCAGCACCATCCTGAGATCTATAGAGCTACAACAGCACTGCATAATTCCTGACCTGTGTGACACTAAGGCCCGGTCTACACTGCTATGAAAATTCAGTGGCAGTCAACGGAAGTTATGCAGAGTAGCTTGTGTAACTCCCGTGGACTTCCTAACGCCCCTTCAAGGGCAAAGTCTTCACTGCACTGTGCTGACTAGAACTACATTCCCATTGCTGCAGCACAAAGCCACTTGGGGTGGTTTTACTAAATCGATTTTAGGAGTGACTTAGTGTGTCTTAACTGACTTCTAAGTTGATCCACAAAGATAGACCTGAGAGCAGCCACTTTGCCACTGACATGTCCCTAGGGTATGGGATGGTTTTATGAAGTCAATATCAGGAAGGATTTAGCATGTCTTAACTGACCCCTAAGTCGATCCAGAAAGATCAAGCCGATTATTGCGCCTTTGCCTTTGCCTCTGTCAGTGTAGACACGGCGGAAGTATCAGACGTAATAGGTGGCTAAAGAGACAACTAGGGTGGAAGGAGAGAATGCTGAGGTAAGAAAATGAACAGAGAGGAGCTGGCAGCTAAACTTGAAGTCATTGCTTGCCATTTGCGCTGGGCACACAGATAACCCATGGCAGCTAGAAAGCCACTGCGTGCAGGCAGGTGGCTGCAAGGCGGATTTCGCTCCTTAGCTCAACTCTGTGCTGTCAGCCACTGACGGGCTACAAGGTGCAGCAGGCAGAAGGGAAAAGCAGCCCCAGCCTGCAGCTCCCCACAGGCACCTTGGGGCGGGCCAGACGGACTGTAGGGGTTGCATTTCTGCTCCCCACAGTTCCTTCCTTCCCAGCGCAGCCCCCTCCCGCGCCAGCGGCCGGACTCAGCCACGTCCCTGGCCAGCCCCCTCTGGCTTCCCCAGGCGGAACCCGCCTGCGCGGGAACTGGCGCGCTCGGCACTGTGTGCCCGCCGGTCGGCGGAGCGGGGACACCAGCGGGCTCTCGCCGCCGCCTCCTTCCGCCGCGCTGGGGGACTAGCGGCGGAGTCACTGGGAGCGCGACACCGAGCAGCCGCCGCCTCCGGACTCCTCTCCATGGCGGGGAACTTCTGGCAGAGCTCGCACTAGTGAGTGGCCGGCCGCGGTGCCGGGGGCTCGGAGTTGGGGCGCCGCGTGCAGGGTCTGCGGGAGGCTGGGTCCAGCTGCGCCTGGGAGTGGTGGGGTGGCCGGGCCGGTTTGTGGAGGCAGCAAAAGCGGGATGGCCCGGGCTTGAAATCCGTCCGGACTCTCTTCAGCCCGGTGCTTTCCTCCGTTTCGGTTCGCGTCTCCCTCGCCTCTTCGTTCCCCCGCCGCCTTCTCTGCAGGCCGTGGAAAACTTACTCAACTTAGGCGGGAAGACGTGAGGGGGGTGGTTTACTCGGTTTGGACAATGTGCTAATAATAATAATGAAAATGCTTGGGGGTGTTTCCTGGCTTTTGACACCTCCAAGTTGTGTCCAGAGAATGTGTTCTCGAAGACTGGATTTTTTTTTTTCCTTCGGAACAGGCAAAACAAAATAAGAACAAGAAAAATTTCCAAGCAGTTGAGAAGGAAATCCTAGAGTGTGGAGTTAAAATTTATGATATAAGGAAAAACTGTGAGGGGAAGAGGCAAAAAACCCAAACCAAACCAGGGACAACATGACCATATAAAGCAGGGTTCACAAGGAGTTATGATAGATGATTCATTGACCATTAAAATGATTCAAATAGAAATATTTATAAACAATATAAATAAACACTTATTCTGTTTTATTAGTGAATATATTGGTATCTACATCGTGAAAATAGCTGAGCACTTTCTCTGGTCTAGTAACAATTTTCATCACAACTGAAGTTTTGCCATTTCCTTTATTTTATTCCTTACTCAGGTTGGTTTCCCTGATTCTAATAAGTGGGAATATTAATGTCTACACAGACTATTTCAGTAGATTCCCAACTTCCTATCTTACTCCAGTGTGTGCACATACTGGTGAACTTCCCATATTTATATATAGGATAAGCATGCAAAACCCATGACTAAGCAAGCTCAAGAAGTGTGATTGTATGTATGAAGTGGTTCAGTTAGATTTACTCAGGTTAAATACATTTAAAATTTTTAATGAAGCATCTGAACAATCCCAGTTGAAGCAGTCACATTAAAAATGTTGGCAACTCATTAAAAAAATAATTGCAATATCGGTCAGTGGAAGGCCATCTTTTTAAAACTTGTTTATTTGTTTAAAGTAACTACTGTTGGGGAAGCAGAAGAAAAGCACAAGTGCTCCAAGAATGGTTTTGTAAATACTCCAGGGGAGAGAAGGATTGAAATGCATTTCCTTGAGCTAAATATGGAAGCTAGTCAAGAATGAACTGTCAGTATCTGATTAGGATGAAGGATGCAGATTAGTCCAGGTCTGAGAACATAGAATTTTTTAAAGGTATATTTGATTTTAAAAAAACAACCAGCATATGAATAACAGAATTTATCAGTTTTGTTCCAGAGGAGTAGCTGTGTTAGTGTGTGTACAGCAAAAACAATGAGTCCTGTGCCACTTTAAAGATGAACGAATTTCTTCAGGCATAAGCTTTCATCGGCTGCAAGCTTTCTTGAGCAGCTGACAAAGTGGGTTGCAACCCACGGAAGCTTATTCCCAAATAAATTTGTTAAACTTTAAAGTGCCACAGGACTCTTGTTATTTTATCAGTTTTATGAACATTTTCAACAACAAAATAAAAGAAATCCTCTTACTTTTTGTAATAATTTTTCTAAAAGCCTGACTTTAAAGACCCTAATTGAATATTCATTTCACAACCCATGCCTCTAGTATAGCAAGACTTGATTAAAGAGATGCTATCAGCCTGTTTGGCCCCCAAATGTAATCTGTAATCTAGTTGTGCAGGAGACATTACGTAATGTTTAAGCATAGTTTCTAAAATTGCTTTTCCTCCCCTAGCTTACAATGGATTTTGGATAAACAAGATCTGTTGAAGGAACGCCAAAAGGACTTGAAATTTCTGACAGAAGAAGAATATTGGAAACTGCAGATATTCTTTACTAATGGTAAAACTGTTTTATTTTTAGCTGAGCTATTTAACCTATACTGCATTTACCATTTTTGAATTCATGTTTCAATTGTTTAGATTTATCAGTTTCTCATTAATATCTTGTATACATTCTCACAACATACTTAAAGTTACATATTTAATAAGTCTCTTAAATATTATTTTCAGATTAGCTGTGTTCTTAATGTATTTCTCAGTTATTTTATGAAATTTCAGTAGGCTCCCTTCTTATTTTCAAGAAGTTTCTGTTAGAGAGAGGGAGGGAGGTCAAAAAATCCAAAGAAGTAAACTTGTATGTAGAGGCTTCAGGCCCCAAAGAGTGGAGTTACTTAGGGCTTGATCCTGCAAGGTGCTGAGCACTCTGACCCGGACATTTAAGCACATGAATAGTCCTGTTGGAGCAATGAGATTACTCAGATTTTTAAAGGTATGGAGGTGTTGCTTTGCTCAGCATTACAATGCCTATGTCTCATTTTCAGAAGTGATTCAGGGTACATCTACCTTGCAGAAAAAATGCAAATATGTAGCAGTGAGTCTCAGACTCAAGTCAACTGATTTGGGTTCATGCTACAAGGCTGACAATAAGCAGTGTAGCTGTTCCTGTTCACGTTGGAGCCTGGGCTCTGAGATCCATCCTGTCACTGAATGTTGACCCAGGCTCTGAGACTCACTGTTGCAGGATTGTTTTGTTTACCTCCCACTCTCTCCTCCCCCCCCAGCGTTAGTGTACCCTAAGTCACTTTTGAAAATGAAGTTAGGCTTCTAAATAGATTTGGCTTGCAGTGCTGAGCTCAGGCATGCCTAAATAACTTTAAAAGACTGGGGCTTGTGGCGAGATTTGGCTTGCAGTGCTGAGCTCAGGCATGCCTAAATAACTTTAAAAGACTGGGGCTTGTGGCGTTAAGTCCAGAATGTTTAAGCATCTTGCAGGACCAAGGCCTAAGAGAGAAAAGACTCTTAAGCTAGCACTTTGCACAAAGGGCTATTTAAATACTCTCTCACAACAACTTTGTAAAGAAGATGGCATAATATTTTCTCAGTTGTTTGGTAGGAGAAACTGAGGCAGGAAGGTTAGTGACTTTCTTAAGGCCATTTATAGAATTCATGTTAGTTGCTGGGACTATAACTCGATTTGCCATCCCCCCCTTTTTATGTTCAGATGCATTTCTCTTTGCTCGAACTCTTCTTATTTACAATTACCAAGATTAAAGTACCCTGCAAAATCAGCAGGGAAGATCCTGCGCACGCAGCTCCCATCCCCTGTTGGCCCCGAGCCCCAGCAGGAAGGCAGGGCCAGCAGGGAAGAGCCCATACACGTGGCTCTTGTCCCCTGCTGGCTCTGCCCTCCCTCTGCCCCCCTCCCGCTAGGGATTGGGGCCAGCAGGGAAGAGCCCACACATGCAGTTCCTTTCCCCTGATCCCTGAGGGGCGGTTGGGGGGACAACAGGTCAGGCCTTGCCCCCAGCACCTGCTGAAGGTTGGAGGGTGGGGGCTGGCACAGGGGCTGGTATAGGTTCTGACCCCTGCTTTAGGCACATATCAGTTAACTTTCTCCCACCCCAAATTGCACTTGATTTCTTTCTCTGATCATATACAGCCTAACAATTCTCTCCTGCAGAAAAATCCCATGGGAGGGGGAAATGAATTTTAAAAATTCTGTGGTGTTTACTACATGGATTTTTCTGATGTGAGGACAACAGCTTGTAGTGTGATAAGGGACACAATCCTGTAACTGAGCAAGTGACTCAAGGTTCATTGGGAAGCTTGTATATATTGAGCATTTGTGCAGCGACATTCCATGTGGTAGCCTGTCTCTCTCTGTGGCAGCACTGCTTATTTATGAGCCCTGATGCACTGGCAGCCTGGCCTTAGCTGTGCGCTATGTGCTGTCTATCTGAGAGCATAAGGAAGTCATAAGTCCTAGATATGGACTTAATTTTGCTGTGAGTAATGTTAATATATGACATTTTTTCCCTCTGGAAAATCTGTTGGGTGGCCCAGGAACAAAGCTATTATGAGTGATTTTTCGTCAGATTCTTTCCACCTTCAGCCAGCCATGCCTCCAAAACCATCATATTCTGAATTGGGAGGTGTTTGTGTCTGTGAACGTGAGGAGAGCTTTTGTTGTCTGTGAGATACAGTGGACAACTTGCATGAGCAAACTAGAAACTTATAAGTGCTTACGTACTTCTAATACTGTGTAAGAATCTGGCATTGGTTAATAATTTAAACTCCTTATGTTTCCAATCTAATAGCGCTGTACATATTTAAGGTATAGTAAGTGTAAACTAAATGACACAGCTTGAGACCAGTAGATAAAAAGCATGATAGCAATACAGCATTGCTGTGCTCAGACTAACAGCAGAGAGGAAATGCAGAGAAAATAGCATGTAACAAAACCTTATGTTTCATTCCATCATTCTCTAATCCCACCTCTGCTCTGTATCCCAGACCGATGCATCTAATGTGTTTGGCACCTTTCCTTCGCCTGGGAGGGCAAATGAGCTACCTGCACAGCTGACACCAGGGTTGCTTCTTGGCCAACTGGCAGAGAATGCTTGTGATGGAGCAGCTGACTGCTTCCTCTGGTCTCCCACCCCCTTTCCCTAGACTAAATATGTTGCCTCTCCAACACCTGCTGCCTCTGCCAAATCCAGTGACCATGTGTATGTTGTCAGTGTTATTCAATTGAAAAACACATCCATTTTGCAATGCATTTAAAAGTCACAGGTTTTGGTTTAAAACGGGTGCTCAACCCCTGGCCAGCGGGCCAAAAGTGGCATGGCACGGCACTCCCGGAGAGAGAAGGTCGGGCCGGCATGGCAGTGGGGCGTGCTGGCTGCTGGAGGTGGCCGCAGGCAGCGTGGCTTGATGGGGGGCCGTGGGCTGGCATGGCTATGGTGGGGAAGTGAAAGCGTGGGCTGTGCCGCTGTTGCTGGGACCCACACGCCTGCCCACAAACTGGCCCTGTTCCTGGGCATCCAGCGGTCCCCCTCTCCCTTTTAAAAACAAAACAAAACCCCACTGTTTTTTAAAAAAAATAAATTTTTAAATCTTTTTGGCTCGAGAGCCATGAATATAATTTTTACAATCCTGAATGGCCACTAGCCTGTCTAATTAAAATTTTATTTAAATGTAATTTATTGTTTTTTATTAATTTTAATTAAAATTTAATTTGAATTTAATTAGTTTAATTTTAATGTAAATTTAATTAAATAGACTGGTGGCCCTTCAGGGTTCTAAAAATTATGTTTGTGGCCCTCGAACCAAAAAGGTTGGGAACCACTGGTTTAAAACACTTGATTTTTAAAGTGGGACACCCAAATTTTACTTAGTGGAGAGCTGTGTAGTGTGTTGTCCCCTTCCCAAGGTGCTTAATTTGTACATAATGGAGTGAATTGTCATCCTCATTTTAAGAAAAGGGGCAGTCCACAAAGACCACAGGCTACAGCATGCATCCACTCTTATCAGAATAGTCGTCTGAAACATAGTCTCTGTACTGAAACCTCTGAATTGAAAATGAGTGCTTTCTGTCCACACTTTAGAACCTCTTGAATCTAGTTTCTCTCATAGGGCCCCAGATAGAGTGCCCCAAGAAATGGTATCAAATCATATTAAAAATACAACTCAAATGTTTTGTTCTTTTTTTTTTTTTTTTTTTTAAAGTCATCCAGGCTTTAGGTGAACATCTTAAATTAAGACAACAAGTTATTGCTACTGCTACAGTCTACTTCAAGAGATTCTATGCCAGGTAGGGCTGTTTACTATGATGATACAAGAATAAAGACTTTGTTTGGCAAATTTTGATAGCCCCTTAAAAATGCAATAATAAAATAAATATACCATTTTTTGTTTGTGAATGGTGTAGAGCTTTTCTGTCAATAATGTTAACTTAAACAGTTTTACTTTTCCAAAGGAAGTGTGGTGCTCTTGATAGATTAATCTTTCTATGTGTGTAAAACAATATATAATTTTGTTATAACATTTCAGATATTCCCTAAAAAGTATAGATCCAGTATTAATGGCTCCTACGTGTGTGTTTTTGGCATCCAAAGTAGAGGTATGAAGTATTACAATTTTCTAATGTAAAAGTATATGATATGTAAGGGAGATGAAACATTTAGGGTTCTTAAGTTATTTTTTGTTGTTTCCATGATTTGGGGGTTCAAACCTCCATTTTCTATGGATTTCCATATCACTTTAGCATCAATGCTAAAGCTTCATTTTTCACAATGTTGCCTGAGTTACTCGCCTGTCTTCTCAACCCTAAAGGATCTTGGAGACTTGCCAGTGTGTTTAGATGACATTTTAATGTAGTTTAAATTGTGCTGTTCTGTAAAATCTCCATTTTTGTATGGTTCAGTTTAGCCTTGTGTGTGTATAGAAACTGGTTAAATGTATACTTCAGTTTTCAAATGTAACTGAAATTCTATTTTGTGGTTTTTTACTATATATGGGAAGGGATCTCCAGAATTTACCACACTTGCTTTTTTAATTTCAATAGCAAATACTATAACTCAAATGCTTATTCTGAGAAGAGTGTGTATAGTTGGATGGCAAAGAATATTGGTAAGGAAGTACCAATCTTTCCTGTTGTAGCTTCCCAACTTGAGTGTATCCATGGTCTGCAATGCCTGAGATTCGTTATCATCTGGAGGCAGTTCATGGTACTCTGAAATAAAATGATCTCTAGTCATTCTTTGGTAGGTGTACACATCACTAGAACACATATCTGCAACTGACAAACTTGTACTGTATCCACACAAGGAAATTTTACCCCTCTCTCCTCCATCCCCACCCTCCCAAATCTGGTGATGTCACAACTGGTTCAGCTGAATCAGTGTTAGCACTAGTGGAAGCCTTGATGTGAAGAAGCTCTGGCAGGATCCTGCGTGCATGTGTGATTTGTTTTATATCACCATGTTAGTTTAATCCGCAAAAATGGCAAACAGAAACTATAGATAGCGTTTTAATTAACACTTTAATTAATTAATTGAAACACAGGATGCCACCAAAGCCATGTCTTTACTAGGGCTCCTGCTGGTGTTAAGAGGGCATCTGAACTGGTGTTAGCACTGGTGGGATTTTTTTCTGTAAAATTACTCTATGTAAATAAGGCCTTGTTGGCAGTATTAACAGAGAAAACAACTGCATGGAGAGGAGACTGAGGTACCCTGACAACACTAGCAGTAGCTTTCTAGAACAGGGTTTCCTCTCAAACAAGGTTGAGGCATATTGTTGGAGCTTGCAATATGATAGCTTATTCTGGATGGATACTGTAAATAAATCCAGAATTGTGAATCTGACATTTCTAAGTATGAAATGTTTACTATTCATTTTTAATGAGAACAGTGGAGTAATTATTAAATGAAAAGTAACCTCTGTCTCTGTGTAGCTTTACTTAAATAATTAACTCATTCTGATCACCTAGTCAGAAATTTAATAGGAAAGAAAATATTTAGTTAAAATACAATGTAAAAGAAAAAAGTATAGAAAGAAAACCCAGTTCTTTTAAACTGATAAAGAGTGTGATCAAACGACATTTCAGCTAGCTCACTGCTAACTGGGTCACCTCATTTATTACTCTTCTTTTCTTTGCTTAGGAATTTGGTGTGGTCTCAAATACCAGGTTGATTTCTGCTGCTACTTCTGTATGTAAGTGTGTGTGTGTGATGTTTTTGTTATACTACATTTCAGGGAGAGGAGATCTTTACTTTGTAAAGAAATAGTTTCTTTTCAAATCATGGGGGATTTTTAAAATTGCTCCAATGGGCTTAAATTATGGCAAGGGAGGTTTAGGTTGGACATTAGGAAAGAAATTCCTAACTGTCAGGGTGATTAACTAAGGGAATAAGTTGCCTAGGCAGGTTGTGGAATCTCCATCATTGGAGGTTTTTAAGAGCAGGTTAAACAAACACCTGTCAGGGATGGTTTAAGAGGGTACTTGGTCTTTCCATGAATGCAGGGGACTGGACTCGATGACCTCTCATCGTTCCTTCAAGTTTCTTTGATTCTAAAAGCAACTCAGTCTGTACTTTTATAGGAAAAGACCCCTGTTTTAACTGTATATGGAAGAAAATGTCCTTCATGTATACTGTTCTATCAATTCTAGTGGGAACTTATCAGTCAAAACACAACTAAACATAAGATGCATGATGATTAACCTAATAAACCCTGAAAATTAGCTCTAGGTTTCAATTCAACCAAAGGTGTAAATCAGTAGTATTGGCCTTTTTGTCCTTTTAATCATGATTAGCTTTCATAGAACGACTACATTTTTTGAGATTGTTGATAGACCTCCAAACTTTTTAGTTTATTTCTTTAAATACTTTCTGTTTGTTGGAAAAACTACTAATTGTAAACACATTGTTATAGATTAAAATGAATTTTCATAGGTGAAGCAAAAGATACTATTTCTAAGATAAGTTTTTATAAAGTTAAAATCTAATTAAAGAAAACAGAATTATTTCCACTCATTCTCCTTTCCCCTTCCCTCCTATGACTTCATCCTATTCATTGAGATCCTGAAACTTGTGATTTATGCAGATGAGTTTTATGATCTAGCCTAGAAGATCCAGCTGCTCTCAGCTGACAATTTCTCACTACCCTGATCTTTAAAATGTAGGTCAAAGCATTCAAACACAGAGCTTGAGAGGAGAGATGATTAGTTACATTTGTAGCTTGCACATACAACACATCGCTCCATGAGACTGGCCCTGTGACAATTCCACCACTAGGAGCTGAAACAATCAATGCCAGCCAGAAAACCAAATATCCCACCTCAAGCAATTTAATTGTTGGGAGAAAAGGAGTTATTGCTGAACTAGAGTGACAGCCATAATATTTTTTTTTCATTTTAAAAATAAAAGACCTTCAGATTAGAATCTTAAATTCATAAAATCCTATTCTGATATTTGAAAAAAAGACGAAGGTTGTGTATGATATGGTCTTCTAAAGACTGACTTGCATTAATGGAAAAATATATAGAATTTTGTGACTAAAAATACATCAGTGGTGCATTTAGTAGTAGGTTTGCTAATTTACCTTAAAATATTATCAAGTAGGCAGATTTGTGTGGTAACGTGGTGCATTAATGAAGAAAGCAGACATCTATTTGATAAAAACAGTGAGCGTCCTGTGGCACATTAAAGACTAACAGATTTCATGGGCTCCAACCCACTTCGTCAGATGCAACTGAGGCCTGTTCACAACAGGCCTCATTTACCCTAACTGAATTGATTTTGTTAGCACTTGCCCTCCTTACTGTAATGTTTCTCACCCATCTTTGTATATGTATATATACCTACTAACTGTAGTTTCCACTTCATGCATCTAATGAAGTGGGTTGCAGCCCACAAAATCTTATGCCTGAGGAAATTTGTTAGTCCTTAAGGTGCCACAGGACTCTTGTTGTTTTCACTGGATTTTGTCTGTCTTTTGCCTGTACCACCATTAGCAAAGCTTCTCCATCAGCCAGGTTCAGCTGGATTGGTGGAGGACTTTGAAGAGGAGGGGGGAAGAAAGGGGGGATGAGTGCCAGAAATAAGAGATGCATAAAAGAAAACAAACAAGAGGGAAGACCTGAAACTTAGCTGAGGCAGTTTGGTCCTTTGCTAGAGATGAATTTAAGATGCCTTTTCCTCAAATGGAAGTGAACATAGCCTCCTCAGTGCTTTTACCAGTGTGCAAGTGCAACCTCTTTACTCTACCTCTGCACTTGAGTACAGGAATGACTCAATAGAAAGATGGTTCCTGCATGCTTTGGAAATCAAATCTTTTCTGCACAAGTCTTCAAAAAATTGGGATTCTTTTACCCCCTTCTTGCCTGAAAAAGTGTGGTGAAAAACACCATTTCTGCCCAACTTCAGGGTCAATTAAAGAGTCATGTTGAAAAGACTGTCCACTGATGGTGAATGGTAGTCTTGTTTCTGTTGGCTACAGAGCAGTATAACTGATCTGTTCCTAAAACTTGGCTTGGTCAAGCTATATTTCTCCACTTCTGATGCTCTTTTTTCTTTGAGGCAGTGGAATACACAGGGTTGTCTATAAAATTATTATAGAATTTTATTGTTTACATTAGTTTTTGTCTCTTCATTGTATATTGTTTCTGGCATAATTTAGAAACAAGTAAATGAAGTTACAGTAGTTTTCTGAATAAATAGTTCAGGGGCTCATTGAGCAGTTCACTGTTGTTTTTAGTCTACCCAGCAACTCAAAATTAAAATTACTTTTTAAATTTGAAATAACTAAAATTTTCAACTAGTGGCCGAAGCCTGCAGACAGAATTCATATGGAAGCACATGGAATGTGTATACATGCATAGGACTTCAGGTTAAGTCTTTTAGTTGTTCCAATGGCTGCTTCCTCCTCTCTCTGTCAGTGGCAAAGTGACTTCAGCAGAATCAGGCCCTAAATTACTCTCTCTCCCAGGATTATGGGGAACACTGCCTGCTCAGAAAATGTTGTCCATCATGCTTAGAGATTGCGTTTCTAAAATAGGTTAAAAAATGAATAATCTGACAGAACTGTCAGTCTTTATGCAAATAATATTTCACATTTCAGGAATTAAACAACTGTTATACAATTGTGCTAATTCTCCTCTTCCAAGTAGGATTGTTCTTTAAGCACAGCAGTAGATTGTTAGTGGCTAAATGAGGGTTTGAGGCTCTACATGCTGATATGCTAAATTATAGAAATAAGTAATGCAGAATATTGATTTAATCTTTTCATTATTTTTAATATGTTGATCTTTTTACTACAGTGAAAACTAGGTTTTCTTATGCCTTTCCGAAGGAGTTTCCTTATAGGATGAATCATGTAAGTATGATATAACTCTATCAAGCATTGGTGATGAGGAGTAAATTGTATATTTCTTATAGGTGGAACAGCTCTGTATCACTAATTGAGTGACTTGACTTGTGCCATACTGTCTTTGCAATGAAAATTTAGCTCCTTTGCTTTTTTATTTAATTCATATGGTTATAACATTGTGACTGCTTTATAAATGTAATACATTGTACTATTTTGTAGTAACGAGGCAACTAAATCTTTTTGAGGCCCAAATGAGCAAAATTTGCACCAGGCAATTCCTTGGAAACAAGATTTTTTTTTTTCCAGGTCTTCCATGGAAAAGTTAGTCCTATCCTTTGCTAATTTCTAATCAGTAATTATAGTTGCACTGTTATTCCAAAGTATTCACAATTAACTTTGGATAGGTTGTAGGGAAACTTTCTTTGGGTAACCCAGTTCTATACTTGTAGTTTCTTTACAGAATAATTACTTGTATCACCTACTTTCTTTACATTAGTAGACAGAAATGTTATAAAGAGACTAGAGAAATAAAGTGGGACTGAATAAAAGAGCAGTAATTATGTAGCAATGATAGAGAAAAACTCAGTTTGATATCTTAAATTATTGTTGGTTACCAACTACGTTGCTCCAGGGTAGATCAAAGTAAGTCCAGTTCCTGGGATGTTTGCCAGGGCTACACATGGGAACAATTGGCTCATGCAAAGGGATTTTTATTTTTGTCCCTAATATTTAATCTATAAGAAAAATCAGTCCCTCTTTCTACAACTCTTACTTAGAATTGAGAAATTTCCGAGTGTTTTGCTGATGAGATCTTTGGTAATGCAGCCTCAATCATAATGATAGGGATTGCGGCCAATTTCATTAATGTAATATATATGGTAGGATGGAGAACACCAAAATAAAGACAATGGATTTCAAAAAGGCAGACTTTAGCACACTCAGGGAGTTGGTAGGAGGGATCCCATGGGAAGCATGTTTAAGAGGAAAAACAACTGAAGACAGTTGGCAGACTGACAGTTGGCAGAGACACATTATTAAGGGCACAAGAGCAAACTATTCCAGTGCATAAGAAGGATAGGAAGCATGGCAAGATACCACCCTGGCTTAACCAGGAGATTTTCAATAATCTAAAAATAAAGAAAGAGTCCTACAAAAAGTGGAAACTAGGTCAAATCACAAAGGAGGACTATAAACAAATAACATAATTGTGTAGGGGAAAAATCAGAAAGGCCAAGGCACAAACTGAGATCAAATTAGCTGAAGGCATAAAGGGGTAACAAAACCACATTTTTTAGATACATTAGAAACAAGAGGAAGACCAAGGACAGCGTAGGACCGTTGCTCAACAAAGAAGGAAAAACAACAGAAAAAGTGGAAATGGCAGAGGAACTAAATGATTTCTTTGCTTCGGTCTTCACCGAGAAGGTTGGTGGTGATGGGGTGCCGGATGTAGGGGAAGGTGGTAAAAATGAAATAGGGAAAATAGGGAAAAAACAAGTTTAAAAATTACTTGGATAAGTTTAATGTCTTCATGTTACCAGGGCCTGATGATATCCACCCTAGAATACTCAAGGAGCTGACTCAAGAGATATCGGAGCCATTGGCTATTATCTTTGAAAAATCATGGAAGACAGGAAAGGTCCCAGAGGACTGGAAAAGAGCAAATATAGTGCCCATCTATAAAAAGGGAAATAAGGACAACCCAGGGAATTACAGACCAGTCAGTTTAATCTCTGTACCAGGAAAAATAATGGAGCAAATAATTAAGGAATCAATTAGCAAACATCTAGAAGAGAATAAGATGTTAAGTGATAGTCAGCATGGATTTTTCAAGAACAAATCGTATCACAGCAATCTGATAGCTCTCTATGACAGGGTAACAGGCCTTGTGGATAGAGGGGAAGCAGTGGATGTGGTCTATCTAGACTTTAGTAAGGCTTTTTCTATGATCTCGCATCATTTTGTCATTAACAAACCAGGGAAGTACAACCTGGATGGAGCTACTATAAGATGGGTGCAAAATAGGTTGGATAACCATTCTCCGAGAGTAGAGAGCACACTTATAAAGTCTGCTGACGATACCAAGCTGGGAGGGCTTGCAGGTGCTTTGGAGGATAGGATCACAATTCAAAATGATTTGGACAAATTGGTAAAATGGTCTGAGGTTAATAGGATGAAATTCAGTAAAGACAAGCGCAGAGTACTCCACTTAGGAAAGAACAATCCATTGCACACATACAAAATGGGCAATGACTGCCTAGGAAGGAGTACTGCAGAAAGGGATCTATCTGGGTGTCATAGTGGATCACAAGCTAAATATGGTCAATATGGTGTTGCAAAAAAGCAAACACCATTCTGGGGGTGTATTAACAGGAGTATTGTAAGTAACACACGAGAAGTAATTCTTCTGCTCTACTCCGTGCTGATTAGGCCTCAAATGGAGTTTTGTGTCCAGTTCGAAGCGCCTCATTTCAGGAAAGATGTGGGCAAATTGGAGAAAGTCCAGTGAAGAGCAACACAAATGATTAAAGGTCTGAAACACTTGAGTTATGAGGGAAGATTAAGAGCTGGGTTTGTTTGGTCTGGAAAAGATGCGACTAAGAGGGGACATGATAGTTTTCAAGCACCTAAAAGGCTGTCACGAGGAGGAGGGAGAAAAATTGTTGTTCTTAACTGCTGATGATAGGACAAGAAGCAGTGGCTTTAAATTACAGCAAGGGAGGTTTAGGTTGGGCATTAGGAAAAAATTCCTAATTGTCAGAGTGATTAACCGTTGGAATAAGTTGCCTAGGCAGGTTGTGTAATCTACATCATTGGAAGTTTTTAAGAAGTTAGACAAGCACCAGTCAGGGATGGTTTAAGAGGGTACTTTGTCCTGCCATGAGTACAGGGAACTGGGCTCGATGACCTTTCATGGTCCCTTCCAGTTTCTATGATTCTATGATTTTTCAAATTTAGCTCATTTTATCTTATACTATCATATTCCCAAAGCATGTTTTCTTACATGCTTGGTAACTGTGATATATAAGATACTATACATTCTAATTTAAATATCATTTTTTATTTTCCATTTTACTGCATTCCAGCAGAATTGCCCAGCCCAGTGTTATGTATTAACTCTTCTTTACATCTTGATATAGATCCCTGGGGCAATGCTGTGCTGCTATTTTGTAGATAAAACTACATAAAAGTATATTTAAACAGCACTGCTATTCTGGTTCTTGTTGAGTCAACGGTCAGTTTATAAAATTGTTTGATATATCTAGGTGCAGTTACATAGAACCAATAATACCACAGGAAACTTCAGCATATGCAGTCACTTAGTAGATACCTCTACATTACTTAATGGCAATGAAATATGTGATTGGAGGCTGGTAATTGACATTCCCACTATCCACACATTTGTATTAGAATTTGTAAATGTCTTCAAAATTAGTGCTGTACTGTTAGCGGATTGTTATAGTTCATAGCCTTTCTTAATCCACAGGAAAATAGTGCTTGCTTTAACAGAACAAATGCAGTGTGGTCCCTTGCTAAATCATCATCCTGAGTTTTGAAAATGAAATACCTTGTCCTGAAGACTATAATTTGACAGAACATCTTAGAAACATTTTATATTTTAATACCCTACCCCTCTTTGTCAATATGCCAACTATGCTTTCACTTTCATTTCAGTCTTTGCTGTAACCGTAGAGCAGCTAAACCCGCAAAGGGGAAAGCACTCTGAGTTGTTGACCTCAGATGAAGTTGGGGGTGCTCAGCACCTTGCAAGATACAGCCCCATGTGAACAAACCAGCATAAGTGCTGTAAATGAAGTAGCCTACAGAACACATTCACAAAGGGTTAAATGGAAATAATTAAATACGCAGCAGTGATGAAAACTGTCCTCAGAAGTGGAGCGTGTATTAACATGATGAGACAGTTGATTAGCTAAAGATGCTTTCTGTTGAGATACTTCTTAATTGGTGTCTAGTGTTCCCATAAAAGAATTTTGGAATTGTTGAAAGCCTTGGGGAATGACTGGAATTTCTTGTGCAATCTGTAGTATCTGAGAGTGTTTATATGTAGAAAAATGTATTGGTCTGGATAATGACTAACCCTTTACTCTTGCCTGTTAAGAGAAGTGTTGCTTAATTATTTTTACTTTTTTGCAGATATTAGAATGTGAATTCTATCTTTTAGAATTAATGGTAGGTGTTTCTCTTTCTCTTATATCACATTAGTTTCTTTTACCTAGCAAGAGTGTTCTGGATTCTGCACATATGAAACAATATATATTGAGCTGCCATTTATTTTTTCAAGCTGAGTTTCAATGTTGGTGTTCTAATTGTCTCAGCTTTTTAGTTAACTTGTGTTTGGTTTTTCCATGCTTGGAATTATTGCAGTAATGAAATGTCCTAAATTAAATTTGATTTTTAATATAGGCAGTTAGTGACTCTCATATTTAGGTTGCCTATTACTTTGCACTGTAAAAAGTTCTTCTGACCATTTTTGAAAAATTCTAACACCTCCATTATATGCAGGAGGACTCTGAAATTTGATTGGGTGAGGGCAATGGGATTAGAGGTAGAGATTTCTTTCTCTTTGTACCTTGAAATTCTGTTCAGGTTTGAGCGAGAGAGAAACGTTTGAAATTCGCCATTTTTCCTTCTGTTGCCTGTATTGTCTGTGGGCCAGAATCATAACTGAACATGAACATTATAAGTCTCACAGTAAAAACATGAAGATAAATTCATTGACATTTGTGAAGCATTTAGATATTAGAATAATGTAGTTAATTCCACACTATTTGATGACAAATATTTATGTAATTAAAGACTATAGGGTAAAGCAGTGCACAAAGAGGCCAAAGTAAGGTTGCACAGGGAACCTAAAATCTGACATTTCCTAACTTTTTAATGCCTATCACTGCAACTTAAAAAAATATTTTTAACATAGGTTTTTAAATATGTAACTATATACATTTGTAATGCTACCACTGTCTGTATCCAGTATTCTAAAGCACTTAAATGTCTTTGGGTAATACCAAATATTGTGAATCTCTAATGTGCAGTTCTTAGAATTACCCAAATTCTAAAAAGTGTTTAAATTTTCAAAGCATCACACCACCATTCAGTTAATTTGACTTTGTTAGAGTGATTGTTAGGATTATCTCAATTTTTATAGTGGAAGAAGACAAACTGAGGCAGTGCGATTGATTTATCCCAGGCTGCAGAGGGAGTCAGCTCAGATAACTAGACCACACCTCTTGCTGAAATCACCTTAACACCAGAAAGAGGAGCCCTTTAAAATGCATGATAAAGATATGAAACATGAGTTTATTTTTGTAGATATGGAAGTTAAAAAAACAGTTATTTTAACTATGCTTGAAGTTATTGCAGTAATAAAATTTCCTAAATTCTCTGTATTTGGCTGTCTGTTTTTTTTTCAAAAGGAGTACTATTTCTTTTGTTGAAAAAGAAGTGTTTTGAATATTGGTGTCCTGTGCTGTGCTTAGGAACAGTTTCTGATCATTATAATTAATCCAACCTCCATGGCAACTGGTTTTATTTACAGAAGGTTACTTTTTATGCCCAAACCATTTTTTTCCGCTGAAACACTGTACACTAGTTTCAACATTGTGTGCAACATATACACACTGACATAGCCCTCCAGTGCTGCATACATATAAATAGCTATGCGGGTGGGGGAAGCGAGGGGGTCTTCGTGCATTCCAAAATTAGGAGTAAGGAAGAAAATTCTGAGCTGTGTAGACTTTTAAAACCAGTGTCGATTATTTTGGGAAGCTTCTCTTGTATGGTATTATTTAGTGACAGACGGTTTTCTGGCAGCGTTCTGTATTTTCAGTGGGGAATTATGGGTTTGTAGGCAAATAAGGTTTCAGTGTGCTGCAGATGTGGCACTGTGCCTCTAAGGGGAAAGGAAAGGACGTTGACAGACTGGCAATCAGTCTGTATAACGGTATTTTACACAGAATGCTGCCCTCATGATGCTGAAATATATGAACGTGAAAGGGAAAATAAAGAAAACACTTAACTGATTTTTAAATCAATGTTTATAATGCAAACTGACCACAGCGTATTTTCTTTTGTAATTTGGTATTTTTTAATATTTTTTTCCTAGGATTGCTGTTTGATAGTGTATCATCCTTATAGACCTTTGCTCCAATATGTACAGGATATGGGCCAAGAAGACATGCTGCTACCCCTTGCATGGTAATGAAGACAAAGGTTAATACTAGTGCAACCTTTGAGTAGGAGAGCATTGAAAAAATAAAAACATTCAGAGATGGTTCAGTGCAAGATGGTTTGGCCATGTCTAAACAAAAGTGGCAGCAATTTATTGACCTAAATGTGTCTCCACAGTAGTGGAACTGATTTTAAACTTGTGTGTAGACCAGAACTAGTAGCACAGTTGTCTGTATTGCTGAAGAATGACCACTGTGTAGAGACTCTTTCCCTGCTAATGTGTTGTACGGTGTCATAGCACAACATATCACAAGTAGTACATAGTTGATCTGTTATTCTTTTTAGATCAATGGTTTTCAAACATCTTAGGCTGTGTACTCCTTTCTAAATAATGTGGTCTCCCGCATACCCCCATCTGAGATAGGTAGAGATGATGTGGAGGAAGAGACACATGACCCTGTGTCCCCTCTAGATTTGTGCCTTCCATTTAGCAATAGCTTCTAGAGGTTTTCAAACTCGGAGGTGTGTCCCCTGCAGGGGAGGGGGTGCGTAGGGAATGTCGATAGGGCAGAGCAGCGACCCCAGGCAGCTCATGCGAGCTCCTTACAGCAGGGTTTGGGGAGGAGGCTCTAACTCTGCCTACCAGTTCACCTCAGGGAGCCACCCAGGCTGTTTGGGATAGAGGGTGGAACCAAAAATGGTAATTCAAATGTATGGGGGACAGAGAAGAGGGCTCAGTTTGTTGTGGAGGTGGTGCTCCCTCCCCAAACCCTGCTGTGTGGGTGGCTGGCCCGTGCACCTGGCATCTCTACTCCCTCTGTCCTCCCTGCCCGGGAACTTTCCTCCACGTGCCCATTACAGGTGTGTACCCCGCAGTTTGAAAACCACTGTTTGCTGTTACAGAATTTTTCTCATGTGATCCCTAAAGAGAGTACACATACCCCAGTTTGACAACCGTTTGTTTATATTAATAACAAAGCTTTCTTTTTTAAATTAAAACAATTTTAAAAAATAAATAAAATATGCAGTTAAAAAAATTGGCCTGTGCTTTTCTGGACTGTCTGATAGAAGCCAGGAACTCCAAATTACAGTTTGAACTCAGACATGGACTCCCTCTGTAACTCTAAAGAAACCACTTCCTATTTTGCCCTTGTTTTCTCCTTTGTAAAATGGGGATTATTTCACAACTTCACAGGGGAGTTGTGAAGATTGGTTAATGCTGACAGTTTTATGGTGTATCTTTTAAAGTACTTTGCAAAGCACCATTTATTAGTAAGCAAAATATACTTCCAAGTCAATCATTACTGTAATCACGTCGGACTTAATCAAAAGATTCAAGATAAATTGATGAATTTTCTCCACCTTCATTTCCGACTTTCTTAATGTAAAAAAATTTCCTTGTAACTTTTAAGATAAAAACAGATGGCAACTTCTGAAGTAAAAGGGGAATAAAGATGAACAGGGCATTTATCTATTACTTTTGTTTGTACAGGAGGATAGTGAATGACACATATAGAACTGATCTTTGTCTACTGTACCCTCCTTTCATGATAGCTCTAGGTAGGTAATAAGTTAAATTACTTCACTGTATCTGAATGGTTTCATCTTGTGTAGTGTTCCATCAATGGCATTTCTTAACAGGTCCACTGTACTTAAGAATATTGATTTGTTTCAATTAGCATGTTATTGTCAGTGTGGTTATATGGCTTGAAAATCTTGCAAGAAACCAGAAATGCTTGAGTCTGAGCTTAATCCTTGAAAACTATGACTTGCAAGTATAGAATGAACAATGGTGAAGTAAAGGGAGACAGAAACACTCAGAACTATAAAGAGGTAGATAACAATGGAGAACATATTCTAAAAAGTGATTATTTTCATTTATAAACCCATATTCTTTTTACAATAAACAAACTAATCTTTGTTCAGTAGACATGTTCCTATGTTTATTTTACTTTGCAGCTTGCCTACATGTGGCCTGTGTTGTCCAGCAGAAGGATGCAAGGCAGTGGTTTGCTGAGTTATCTGTTGATATGGAGAAGGTATTTTTTCTTACTTGCTTCATACTGACCAGAAAGATATTAATATAAGTTGATATTTTCCATGCCAACCACTTAGATCTGTACTCTCATTAGATGATATACACTAAGCACTTTTGAACCTAAACAGAATTAGGATGGGAACCTCCCAAAAAATGCCAGGTATTTTAGGAAGAGGACTTGGTGATTCACCATAGAGCACTCTGAACCAGTGCTCCAGCACACAGTGCTGCTGGGGTTGCCATCTTTCAGATGAGACATGAAACTGATCTCTTGTTTACTTGTGCTCATTAAATTGCTGATGTAATTTTACACAAGATAAAGATGGTAGCATAAGTGTTCTGGTCAAACTCCAGTATCGGTAATTCTCCCCAATTCTTCCTGCAGTACGAGTTGCTTACTCATCATTCTCATTTTTCCTATAACTTGTGTAGTTTTGGACTTGACTGCACTACGAGGTGCAGTGTTGTGTGTACAAATGCAAAGTGAAATGAGTTGAACATGACAAGGAGAACAGAGGAAGACTATTCTGTGCAAGGCATGGTGCTGTATAGCTAACAAGTTACTAATGCTATTGAACATGTTTGAGTGTTTAGATCCGGGGGGACAGCCATGTTGGTCTATTTCAGTGAAACAAACAGGGAGTTCTGTGGCACTTTTAAAGCCTAACAAATTTATTTATCACATGAGCTTCCCAATTCATCAGATGAAGTGGTATTGTGCCCACAACATCTCATGTGAAAAATAAATTCCTTAGTCTTTTAGGCTATGTCTACATCTACTAAAGTTAGTTCGTTTAGTTTAGTTAGTTGGTTCGAATTAACTTAATTTGAACTAGAAAAATTTAGTTCAAACTGCACTTGCTTAGTTCGAATTAGTGAATTGCATTGAGTTCAATGGGCCGGTTAGTTCGAACTAACATGGCCACATTGGTTAATTCGAACTAACTAGTTCGAATTAACCCTTAGTTCGAATAGCATATTTGAATGTATTAGTTCGAATTAAGGAAGCCCTTAATTCGAACTAATTAAAGCCTAGTGTAGCCATGGCTTTAGTTAGTTCGAATTAAGCTTCGTTAATTCGAACTAACTTGCCAGTGCAGACATAGCCTTAAAGTGCCACAGGACTCCTTGTTTGTTTTCTATGTTTAGACTTTCTGGTTTAGGAAATAACAACTACTTAGGCTTAACAGGTCACATCACCAGATTCCTTAGCCAGTTTTTACTCCGATTTCAGAGATGTATTTTGCTTCTATGGTGCTCAAACCTTAACTGACCTCAAGCTGTATTATTTGTTTGTTTGTTTGTTTTACTATCTTTTAAGTCAGTGATTGCCAGTGTGGGAGCCCTACATCACTGAGGGGAGATTTGATAGCAACCTTCAACTACTTGAAGGGTTGCTCCAAAGAGGAGGGAGCTAGGCTGTTCTCGAGGGTAACAGAGGACAGAACAAGGAGCAATGGTTTCAAATTACAGCTGGGGAGGTCAAGGTTGGATATTAGGAAAAACTTTCTCACTAGGAGGGTGGTGAAGCATTGGAATGGGCTATCTAGGGAGGTGGTAGAATCTCCATCTTTGGAGATTTTTAAGGCTCGGTTAGACAAAACCCTGGCTGCGGTGATTTAGTGGGAGTGGTCCTGCTTTTTAGCAGGGGGTTGGACTAGATGACCTCGTGAGGTCCCTTCCAACCCTATGATTCTGTAATTCTATGATCAATTGCTTAGTATAAAACATTGCACTAGAAAGCTAAAAGAAGCTACAAGACATGGAAAAAATATTAGGAATGTAACGGGGTGGGGGGTGTTCAGGTTTTGATAAAGAGAAGAAAGAATGCTGCATAATACTGAATGGGAGGCATAGTGAGCTAAGAGACGCCCCCTGTTATTAGTACCATAGAAATGCAGAACTGGAAGAGTCCTCAAGATATCAAGTCCAGTCCCTTGTGCCTAGGAAGGATCAAGTGAATGTAAGCCATTCCTGGCAAGTGTTACGATGTAATTTTTACCTTATGGAAGTCCTTTAAAACCCCTCAGCTAGACCAAGAATTATCAGCCATCTGTGGAAATAGTTAAAATGCTGAATTGTCGATACTGATGTGAAAGCCACTCTAATATAGAGAAAGCATCACACTTACATTTTGGATGGTAGGTGGCTACACATTTGTTCGGATAGTGATGAACACACAACCACAATAGTATCTGATCTCAAATAACTCTTTCTAATTAGATTTTGGAAATAATCAGGGTCATTCTAAAGCTGTACGAACAGTGGAAGAATTTTGATGAGAGGAAAGAAATGGCTACTATTCTTAGTAAGATGCCTAAACCAAAACCACCTCCAAACAGGTACTGTACAGTTTTGGTTGTTTTCTTTTTTCATACTACTCTATATATTGTAAAATGTCTTAAACTAGACACGTCCTCTTAAAACATAAGTAAACACTTCATTGGGGGCATAGGAAATGTGTTTACTATGCAGATCTTTCCATCATAAACTTCCTCCTGTCCACTGTTTTGGGAGCCATGAAGAAGAGTTGCTTCTGTCTCAGAGTTGATGAGTGATTTTTAACATTTTTTTAATATTAGCTTTTCTGATAAAATTCATTTAATGAGAAAATCTTCAGTTTAGCAAACACAAGCAACTTTAGTTACAAGAGTCCACCAGAGCTAGGAAGGCCTGACTGCTCAGAACTGTGCATGTTCAATTTTATGCAAAATTTGCTCTTCTAGATACGATTGGATGTTGAGTAAAATGAGAATTTGCACTGTAAATCACATGTAAAGTGGAAAGATCGGAGCTTAATTAGGGTAACCACAGAAGTTAATTGGGTGTACAGTTGGATGTAGCTTTTTGCAAGTGCAGTTTTGAAAATCAGATCCTTCAAATTCAGTTGTTTTGCATGCTTTCTAGTGGAGTTATTTTATTTAAACATAGTTATCAAAACGTATTCTTTTTTTATTCCAAAGGGGTAGCCGTGTTAGTCTATTGTAGAAAGACAAAAGAGTCTTGTGGCACTTTTAAAGACTAACAGATTTATTAATCGCATGAGCTTTCGTGGGAGAAAATCCCACTTCGTCAGACGCTTTGAAGAA
>ML685898.1:3129991-3222122 GCA_007922175.1 Pelusios castaneus
TTTTTTTATTGTACAAGTTGGGAGAGGCAAAAAATGCTGTGAATTTTGTGTTTCTAAAGATTCGTCATTTCAGGAGGCTTTTAGTACTTTGTCTTCTATTGCACAACAAAAGTTCTTACCTTAAGGGCTAACAATGTATTTAATATGCATATTTTTTTATCTGAAATATGTGTTTCTCTCTCCAAACAGTGAAGGGGAACAGGGTCCAAATGGAAGTCAGAACTCCAGCTATAACCAGTCTTGAGACATTCCAAAGAACTTTATTATGGACCACTTTGGATCAAGACATATTGGAATCTTAAGTGTGTTTGTGAATGGATGGAAGGTTTCAATAATGTCTTTGACAAAGAACTTGAAGAAAAAATAGCTTGTTTCTGTCAAGCATATTGAAAGCTTTTTTCTTTAAAAATGCATCATCCCCTTTAACACTGGAACAAATGAATTAGCAAGATTTCTCAATGTAAGGAATTGAAAAGTTTTTTAACAGCTGCAAAAGATTCATACACCCACTTCAGTATTAATAGTTGAATACTGTTTTGGTTTTGTTTCCTTTAAGAAAAATTTAGGTTGCCATTAGAGTGGAGATTCTTTTTTTAAAAAAACGACAGTAATGAAGCCATTCGAGTGTAACCATATTGATGACCCTGTGTCTTTATCATTTTGTTTGTCACTAAAGGAGAATGGTGTATAAATCTTTTCATTTACCTACTTTGTTTTTCAGAAACAAAGGCAGCAAAAGCCTGTAAAAAAAATTGCTAGTTTCAATGAAAACTGTACAGAATAGAAATTGTTTCTCTTCTGGACTAAAGAGATTGTTTTACTTAGTACATGTAGCTTGGGTATTTTTTCACAAAACCTAGTATCCCATCTTACCAGAAAAGTGCAATATGTATAGTAGACAATAGTGAAGACTTGAAAAAAAACAGTTTTCTTTACCATTTCAAATATTAGGAATTTTTAAAAAAACAAAAAGCAACTTGTATAAATTATTTGCAAGTATTATACTGTGCAATCCTCAAATCTATTAAAAGCAAAGAATCAAATCTGGATAATATTGCTATCTTTTTTATTGTGGATTTATTTTTTTGGTACAAAAGTATACACTGTTAGTCTGCCTTCACTGTTATGAATTTATGATGATCTGTAGAAGTTTATTGACAGGAGAAAGCTTCATACTGGCTGTTTTTAAATGTGACTTGACGAGTAGCTCTTAAGAATTACTGCAGTGGGATTCCTTTGTTATCTACTTGCTGGACAAAATTAATTTCCTTCAAACCTGAGCTCTAGCCTGCGTTCCATAGTCCCCCTCAAGTCAGGATTTGACCCTAAAGATTTTAAGGTTTTCTTCACCTTATGTAATATTTGTCATCTGAAAATGCTGATTTGCCCACACAGAGAAGTGGAACAATAAAAATTGGAATCCAGTTGTTTTTAGTCCAATCTGATTTTTTTCCCAAAGCATAGTAACACACTGGTCTAAAATACAGAAAATAAGTGCTTAAAAAACCTTGCGTGTTGGAACTTTAGTTCTAAAACTTGACCATTTGAAAACGATCTAACCTTTTTTGCAGTCCTCTATTGGACTTGTCATTTAATTAAATTCAACCAGTGGTGGTTTTGTATGCAATCAATTAGGTTACTTGCACTTTACTATTCATTTTTATAAAGCATTTAATACAAATTATTCAAACCCACTTTATAGTGAAGAAATTAATGTTGGCATTTTGCCTTTATATCTTCCATTACTTGTTCCTTACTTTTCTTAGTCCCTGTTGTAATTTGATCTACATCTTACAAGTGGTAAAGACACTTTGTCCTTCTACTCTTTGAAATTGGCTTTTTGGTTTTGTCCCTTGAAGCTTAAACGGTGTATTGTTTGTAATGTGGACCTCTTGGGTAAGAATAAATCAATGCAAACTGTCAATTGTGTGTAGTTCTTGAAACACTGATTATTTCTGAACTAAAGTTTTACTGAATAGTATTTATCCTCATGAGTAGCTGTGGTAACAAAATGAGTATTTTATAAAATCTACAGTTTTAAAACTAGAAAGTTAACCACTTGTTTTAAAATTTTTTTTTGCTTCTGTCTGTAAATAGTTTTCATGACTGCAATGGTGGAAATATTTTTTTCATGTAGCTATGAAGCAGGGGTGCACAACCTTTTTTGGCCAAGGGACAAATTGCATTTTCTAAGGCTTCTCAAGGGCCACAAATGCAATGTGTGTGTGTGTGGGGGAAATGTCAAGTGATTCTCTCCCCCCCCCCCCCCCATTGCTTCGCTCCCAGAGGGCCACACAGAACATGCTTGCAAGCTGCATGTGGCCTGGGAGCTGCAGGTTGTGTACCTCTGCTATAAAGTGTTCACCACTTGCATTAGACAAGTATCATTTCTCTGGTTAGCCATCAAAGCTAAAATGCATGATGGTGTTGTGGCAGATCCAAGGAAATAGTCACCAAAAAGGATCACCACCTGAAGGAATGGAATGGGAAGGTGAAACAAACATGTTATAGACCTAAAATAGCTCACTATTTAGATAAGGAGAGTGACCTCAAAAAGAACTGAATTGTGTGTTACATATAAAGAAAGTAAAAAGCATAAACTGAAAGTTGTCAGGTAAAAGTGAAAGAGACAAGCTGGTTTCTGGCACCCATTAGAAGGATGTCTCCATCTTTTACTTAGACTTTTAAAAGTACTTTTCAATCACCCATTCATGCAAACATTTAAGATACATATTAAACAACACCATCTCCCTCCCAGCTGCCGCCGCTAAAGCAAATCTACATTTAAAAAAGGCTGCCCAACATCCTCAATAAAAGCCTGCAAGAGTAAGAGTTTTGAAGTGTGCCCTTATCATCAAGAAAGCAAGGCTCTGTCAAAACAATGAGGGTGGAGAGGGAGGAAAGTTACCCAGTTGGAAAGTGCCCTTTCTTTAAAAGGAGGTGAGGTGCTCCTACAGGTCCCAGTTTTGGGGACTGCAAACAAAATCTTCAGCTCCTCAAGCCATTTGTACAGCTCATCTGTGCAGTTCATTTCTCAGATGAAGCACTATTAACTACAGAGGTGAACCTAGTTTAGCAATTGACTGCTCTTGACCTCTGGTAGTAGGTATGCCAATAGCCTGAGATGGGGTCGGTTCTGAGTTATTACAGAGAATTCTTTCTTGGGTGTCTGGCTACTGAGTCTTGCCCACATGCCCAGGATTCAACTGATCATCTTTGGGGCAGGAAGGAATTCTCCCATAGAACAGATTGACAAAGGCTCTGGAGGTTTTTCATCTTCCCTTGTAGCATGGGACACAGCTCACTTGCTGATGGATTCTCTGTACCTTAAAGTCTTTAAACCATGATTTGAGGACTTTAACTTAATCATTGGCTTATTACAGAAGTGTATGGGTGAGGGTCTGTGGCCTGCGTTCTGCAGGAGATCAGACTAGATGAGCACGTTGGTCCTTTCTGATAGTCTATGAGAATTAAGCACTGGGTCTCACCTTTTCCCCACCCTAAAACCCCTGTATTACAATTAAGCAAAAATCTACCCTGGTAGTCCCTCTTTTAGCAATAGGTAAGCATCAGGTCAATAGTATGCCCCATAGAACTTACTGTTGAGTAGTTGTAGCCCCTTTTGAGAGAATTATATTTGTATAGCAATGCACAAATAGCCAGTAAGATCTACCTCTAAAGAAAAAAAAATAATAAAAAAAATCCACATTTCCCCCCCTGTGCCTGTGAAAAGTTGGGGAAAAAACTGCTCAGTCTAATGTAACCTACAAATCTAAATATAATAGAATCTCCCTTTTGAGTGTTACATGTTAAACCATTTTTCCTGATGAGAAACGTGGCATATAATTAAAGTGATGTCAAAGAAGAACAAGTAGACATCCCTTCATGGTCCAATTCTTCAGTGTACTGAAGTACAAGAAAGTAATGTAGTGCACCATTCTGACTTCTAGCCCTACCTATTCAATGCCAGATTAGTTTAAAATAAGGGTTCTACTGTAATACAACAGCCAATGTACTTATTTGAGCAGAGGTGCTAATAACTGCTGTCTGGGTATTTCACATTGTAGAAATAATCATTCTTTAGCCTCCTTGGGCTCTGAAGAATTCCACCCTAAATCATCACATCTGTACTATCCGGTCATATGCTTAAATTGTTAGTTGACAAGAGGCTCTTAAGAGAAGCATATGAATTGCCTCCCCTGTTCTGTCCAAAAGTCTATAGTTAGTTTTAAAGAAATGTTACCCAGCTTTCTTGAAATGCTTATGCATAGCTCCCATAGCCAGATTCATTGCATTTTACAATCAGATTTGAGAGTCACTTTTTGTGTTTGCAGGGAGCAGGATTTGTTCTTTCTATGCTCTGATCTGTCAGGAAGAGAAATAGGAAAGGAAAAGCTAATACTGTGTATTCAGATTAATATTTGTTCTGAAAAGAATCATTCCAAATCCTTTAAAAGAACTGCAGTCTGATATGATTCTAGATAACTCTGTAAAGAAGAATATATAAAAAATTGACATACAACATCTGCTACTCATCACCGTAAGTTTAGCCATGAACCTCTATTGTACAAATTCAAAAGGGGTATATTGTACAGTTTGCTATTTACTTGATAATCTTTCAGTACAAGAGGTTCCATTTTTACATTGTCCTTAGCTTTAAGTTTCCCTCCACAGAGTAGTTTCAAATTAATCTTAACATATGGCCAAAGGAGAATGAACAGTGCTCAAACCCACTTTAAATTCAGAACTAGCTACATTTGACATTGCATGTGTAGTGTGTATTAGGTTATTTACATATACAAAAATTCCCCATCACAATACCTTTTCCTTAATCATTTTATTTCATACAAACATTTATTAGCATTCTGCATATTTCAAGACACTATTATACACACAAGGTTAATATTCCAAAATTCATCTTCAGTGTGTTTTCTCTGGAGGTTCATATTTTGCCCACTCCTCTAAGCCACCAACATAGTGCTGAACTCTGAAAATATACAGAAGATGGTCAGTGTTATTGAGATGCTACTGCTGAAAATCCTGTGAAAAGGAATAAAAAAGGCTAGTTGCTTTTATACAAAATTTAAGTATATTCCCTAGTTTCTCTGGTTGAGACTGCTCAAGGGCTCACTACTGCAAAACAATCTACTTGCTCTCGTTTCCAGTAGCCAAATGCAAGTATTTTCACTTAGTGATTCTATTAATTTTCTCTGTGTTCTACCAATTGTTCATCCAAAACATCAAACAAAAGATGGTACATTTCATTGCATATTCCAATTAGAGTATTTTTTTAAAAAGCGCACTAGCAACATTTAAATAAATTAAGTAGTCTGTGTAATAGAAGTAGATTCACTTTACTTCAGGAGATTTAATTTTAGATCTGTCCAAACTTTACTTCCAGAGACTATATCTAACCTATATGGTCTCTAAGGAGATGTTTATAAACATCTTTAATGCATCAATAATAGTGTTAACATTTCAAAGCTACAGAGTCATTCTGACATCATGTTTGAACTAGTTTAAGACAGAATTTTTCTTTGAAATCCACCACTGTTGAAGTATGCATGATAAATGTTTCCGCTAATGAAGAACTAGGAATCTGTTATGTTTGCAGTATGGATTTCAGATTAAGGTAGGGCCAGTAAGAAGATTTCCTATATTAATGTAGGTGAGGGAGAAAAGACAATATCTGACTGACTAGTTCTGCACACACATCCCAGATGCTATGCTACCTAGAAGATACCATAATGGGGAGGGCAGGGGAGCAGTTAGGGCCAGAAAGAGAGTTTAAAAGGAACTACGCTGACACTAGAGGTTTTTCCAATCTGCAAAGTAACCAACTCAAAAAGGAGCAAACAAAAATGAAAGCCTTCTCAGTGAAGCAGTCTGAAAACAGAGAGGAAAGCAAAGCTTGGTGTTTCAACATGTGGGAAAATATATATCTACACCACCACATTTTTTTTAAAAGCATAGTTCTACTAAGAAGAGTAGAGTGCAAGATTGGAATTGTGATTTTCTACTTTAGTATGAACTATTTCCACTTCAATATTTGCTTGAGGTTTACAAGAGCATAGATTGCCAGTCTTCTAAATTCTGCCCAGGGCCTGAAAGTCAAGTAAGTTCCTCCCATCTGGACATAGAGTAATAAGAATTTTGCATGCTAATGCTGTCTCCACACTACCACTTAGATCAGTATAATTTATGTCACTCAATGGTGTGACTAAGCCACAGCCCTGAGCAACATAAGTTACACTGATATTAGAGCTGTCCACACCAGCACTTATTAGGGGTGGATTAATTAAGTCAACAGGAGAGCTCTCTCCCATTGGCTTAGAGCAGTTACACCAGAGAGCTTATAAACAGCACAACTGCATTTGTACAGCTCCACTTTTAAAGATGAACTTCAAAGCCTCTGACAGTGGGATGTTCTCCCACGAAAGCGCATGCGATAAATAAATTTGTTAGTCTTTAAAAGTGCCACAGGACTCCTTGTTTGTTTGGCTGATCGAGACTAACACGGCTCCCCCTTTGGAATTTGTACAGCTGTGCGCTCTCTTGTGAAGCCATGGACTATGGCTTATGTGCTGTTTTTAATTACACCTGGTGTCTGGATTCATGCCTCAATTACCATACCCCAGGGCAACCTAGCAAAAGGAGTATGTAATTCAGGGCATGATTTGAAGACAAATAGGGTTGCATAGCTAGCAATGCAATTGAAAGCTAGCCAACAGTTTTGTTGATGTGCAACGAAAGAACTTCGTTCAGTCTCTCAGACCTGTTCGTCTACACAGCGTTAACAGCAGTGAGAAAAATCTTGTTCCTGATTAAACAGGCATGTCTCAATGTATACTGGGAGCAAATCTGCAAAGTGCTATTTTTAAAATAGCCACTTAAAAAAAAGTTACAATTTAGATACTGTTTGTTTTCACATCTGAATCTTCACCTGCACCCTTAAGATAGCAAATAACTAGAATAGTTTAACATCCTGTCTTGGACAATGTCTACGGCCAAAATACTGAGAGTTGGCGGAGAAGAGACACCTTGAAGAGAGAGTTGCATCCCTGAACATTTTGGCTAAAAGCCACTGATGGACCTATCCTCTATGAACTTACCTAATTCTTTTTTATAGCCCAATTATAATGTTGGCCTTCACAACATGCCCTGGCAATGAGGGCATTGACAGGTTGACTGTACACTGTCTGAAGTATTTCCTTTTGCTAGTTTTAAACCTGCTGCCTATTAATTTAATTGGTTCTTGTGTTATGCGAAGACATCAACAATTCTTTATTCACTTTCACACCATTTGTGATTTTATAAAGCTTTACCATACCCCTCCCTTAGCAGTCTCTTTTTCTAAAATAACCAATACCAGTCTTTTTAATCTTCTCATATAGAAGCTGTTCCCTGATCATTTTGGTCTTCTCTGTAACTTTTCCAATTCTAATGTATCTTTTTTGAGATGGGATGACTAGAACTGCATGCAGCGATCAAGGAATGGGAGTACTATGGATTTACATACTGGCATTATGATACATTAGTCTCATTATTGATCCTTTCATAATGATTCCTAACATTTTTAGCTTTTTGGACTGTCACTGCACATTGAGCTGATGTTTACAGAGAATTATCTACAATGACTCCAAGGTCTCTTTCTTGAGTGTAAAAAACTAATTAAGACCATATCATTTTGTATGTGAAAGTAGCAATTATTTTTTCTAATGTGCATTACTTTGCATTTATCAACTCTGAATTTCATCTGCCATCCTGTCATTCAGTCTAGTGAAATTACTTTGCAACTCTTCAGTATCAGCTTTGGACTTAAATTACTCAAGATAGCTATCATCTGAAAATTAAGCCACCCCACTGTTCTCACCCTCTTCTCTAGATAATTTATGCTATGTTGAACAGTACAGATCCCAAAACAAAATCTTGGGGGACTATGCTTCCCTCCCCCCCCCCCATTGTGAAAACTGACCATTTCTACCTTTTACTTCTTATCTTTTAACCAATTATTGACCCATGAGAGAATCTTCCTTCTTATCCTATGACTGCCTAATTTGCTTAAGACCCTTTGGTGAGGGACCTTGTCAAAGGTTTTCTGAAATTTCAAGTACACTGTATTAACTGGATCACCCTTGTCCACATGTTAGTTGACCCCCTCAAAGAATTCTAGTATATTAGTGAGGCATGATTTTCCTTTTCAAAAGATGTGTTGATTCTTCCCCAATAAATCATGTTAATCTACATGTCTGGTAATTCTGGTTTTTACTGTAGTTTCAACCACTTTGCTTGATACTGAACTTTAGTTTCATCAGCCTATAACTGGATTGCCTCTGGAGCCTTTTTAAAAGTTTGGTGTTATATTAGCTGTCCTCCAGTCATCTTTTAAGTGATGGGATACATACCATAGTTAGTAGTTCTGCAATTTCAAGCCTGAGTTCCTTCAGAACTCTTGAGTGAATACCATCTGATCTTGGTGACATAGGCTATGTCTACACTTGCACTTTTAAGTCGACTTTAACTAAGTCGACTTAATTTGCCAGTGTAGACGCAGCCATACTGTTTAATTTATCAAATTGTTCCAAAGCCTCCTCTATTGGCACCTCAGTCTAGAACAGTCATCTTAAAAAAAAAAAAACCAAAATACAACCCTGCAACAGCTGTGTCTTCATTGAGTACTTCTTTAGTGCATTGCTCAGCCTTTGACAAATCCTGCTGCTGAATGATATACTTTGGGGAGGGGGGAAAGAGGGCTGTTTGTGTGTCTTTTGCAAGTTACTTTTCAATTTTTTTTTTCTTGGCCTACCTTGTTATACTTTTACAGTTGACCTGACAGAGCTCCTGTCTCTTTTCCTCACTAGGATCTGACTTGCAGGCAAAAAGTTATCCTTTACAAATTGGAATGATCTCTTTTACTTTGCTGTTTAGCCGAGGTTTTTTTGTTTGTTTGAATTCTTTTACTGTTTGTTTTTTTATTTGTAATAGACATTTAATTTGAACCTCTATTGTGGTGTTTTAAGTAGTCTCCATGCAGTTTGTAGTCACGTCGCCTGGTGACTTTTATACTTTGTTTAACGAACTTCTTCATTTTTGTTTAGTTCCCCCTTTTGAAGTTAAACATGACTATGGTAGGTTTCTTTGGCACTCCCCGACAAGGATGTTAAATTTTAATTACATTATGCTCACTATAACCAAGCGGTTCAGCTATATTCCCCTCCTGGTCCAGAGCCTGCATTCCACTTAGAACTAAATAAAGGTTGCCTTTTCCCTTGTGGATTCCAATACAAGCTGCTCCAAGAAGCAGTCATTTACAGCACCTACAAATTTTATCTGAACATCCCTTCCTGAGGTGACATATACCCAATCAATATAATGATAGTTGAAATCACTCACTATTGGGTTTTGGGGGGGGGAAGGGGTTTGTCTGTCTTTGAAGCCACCCTAATCTCCCTGAGCCCACCAGGTAACAGTTCTACTTTGCAGAAAGTGCCGTTGTTCAATTATCCTGTCCTCCATTCAGGAGTTTACCCATATAGCACCTCAACTGCTTACCTGCTGAAGCCCAAAGACATAGCGATATCCAATGCCTTCTTGCTTCGCACTCCGGCCATGCAGGAAAAGACTAGATGGTCAGATTTAGCAGGCATATCTTGATTGTACCTTTCTTTAAAGTCTTTTGGGTTCATCTGTAGAGCTTCTACAATTTCACCCACTGCAAGAATAAATGAAAAGCCTTTTTTATGTTTAATTCAGGAAGAGTTTTGTTTGTGAAGATTTACACTATTTAGTTTTCCAGGAGAATCTGCCAGATGTATTGCAAGCTTGTTTTTGTCAAATCATCGGGATTTGCATGCAAGTTTAAGTTTATAGGTTTCCACTTTTGTTGCTGTGCCGTAATACATACAACTTACATGGTACATTGATGGATCCAGGAATTTTTCCAAACTCTCCAATTTCCCATTTCTCTCGAACATCAATATGAGTGATTTGGGATTTTAGCAAATCTTTAAGTTCTTTATAAGAAACACTATAATCAGCAGCAGTGCCAAGATTACAAAAGATCACATTTACAGTTCTCAGACCTAGGAAAAGAAGAGGATGGTTATTGCACAAGAAGCAGAAAAAATTGTCGTTTCTAGAAATCTTAGAAGAGGTGGTTACCAGTAGCCATGCTAAAACAATTAAGATGCTGAATCTGGGGGAATTTACCATTGAATGTTCTTCCTAAATGGCAAGTTTACAGATATTAATGTAAATCTGAGGTTTTTCCATTATCTGTCACCAAGATATCCTAGTGCTTCCCCAAATTGAGAAGTGTATACAGATATATGTTTATTTCTCTCTCTTCCCAAAAATCAGGAAGGACTGAACTGTTTATTCTGTATGTGTTTCCTAAGTGGATTTTAGTATGTATTGTGAGATGGCTCAGTTAAAGAAGCAGGATTTACTTTCTACCTTTGCTCAAGACTGACAATGAAATTGGTTGGTTGGTTTTCTAATTTGAGAATGATGAGGAAAAATCTACTGTTAACATAGTCACAGGCCTCAACCACAAAAATGCAGTCCCTGTTTTCTACTAGTATTTATGTTAAGGATTACCCTTGGACCTTATGGTACATTGGTGACAAAGACGACTCTAAATAAAATTCAAGTTACTTAAGTGTGATTAGCAAGCCTTTACTGAAAGCAGAATATGGAAGCGCTCACGGGGAAAGAACAAAGAAAACCTCCAAACTGTGACATAGCAACAACTTCTCTTACAGACTTTAGTTCATGTTACAGAATTTAACTACAGTTTCTGATAGGTTAGAAAGGTTCTCCTCCCCAGCTGCACATAACTCAAATCTTTACTAAAAACATCTGCAAGGCCACAGACACCGTTCCTAAATGGAAAGATTAAAACAATTCAAATCAGGAAACAGCCAGAGCTCAAGGATGAGAAAAAGAGACAGCAAAAGCAATTATCAGTGCCCCAAAAACAATTATCAGAGTCCTCCCCGCTACAGCCTTTTACATTGGCATTTTAATAGACCCTTAGCAGGAAATAGTTATACACACTCTTTAGCAGTAGAAAATGTTTGTTTGTTTACAATGTGTTTTAAATCCTTGGTTTCCCACTGGCTGATCATAGAGCCATTCCGCTTACATACAAACATGCCTGTACACCGCATCATTTTTATTGCTACTAACATGTTCATGAAAGCAGAAATCCTTTAAAAAAAAAAAATCATAAATTTCATTAGGAAAAAGACTTGAAGGGTGTGGGGTTTTGTTTTGGGTTTTTTGCTTGTGTGTTTGGTTTTTGTTTTGTGTTTGCTGGAGGACAGCTTAAGGATATGACACTGCAATTAACACGTTGGTTAAAGGACAGTGGTATTTAGGCATTACCGCACTCAGCATGCCTATACCTAATTATTTAGGAGCGTACGTCTCATTTTCAAAAGCTGTTTAATCACCTAGAAGCCAAAAATCCCATCAACAGTCACTGGGATTTAGTGCAGCAACACCTAAATACTTAAAGACCTGGACTGTAGTCATTTTAAATTAAAGACGTATTCACATAAAATTGAACAGTGACTAAGAAACACTTCCCTTCTCAATTGATAAAATTCTCTTGATTTTCCAGGCACAATTTCTTTGCCCTGGTCTACACTTTCTATTAAGGCCCAGTTAGACAAAAACCTTGACTGGGGTGATTTAGTGGGAGTGGTCCTGCTTTTAGCAGGGGGTTGGACTAGATGACCTCATGAGGTCCCTTCCAGCCCTAATATTTTATGGTTTTACACTTGTTGCCATTTTCAGCAGCAATCAAAGGGAGATAAATTAATTTCTGTATCTCCCTTTGACTTCCTAACATCCATTTACCTCTGCAGTGCCACGCTCTGAGTCAAAGGAAAATGCCCTCCCTTTGACTCTGTGCTACTCCACTTGAGGGGGTGAACTTCAGCAATTGACCTGGTCAACAGAGTGAGTCTTCACAGACCCCTCAATCAAACCGGGAAGTTCGAATTGACTGTGGTGAATTTGCCACCGGCAGTATAGACATGCTCTCTACTTTTACAGTCATCCTACGATCTTCCAGGGTGCACACAGCCTGAATTTTTAACATTATAAAAGGCCTGCACATTTCTTAGAACTTCATTAAGGATCACAGAGTGGGAGGGGGTGAGAGTAACAGCTCATTCCACTCGAACTCAGTTTCTGCTATCACAACTTCTGTTAGAGAAGTAGTGTCATTAAGGGACAATACAAGGGGGGGGGGGGAGAATCCTATTTACATACAGGTGTCTCCTGCAATAACAAAAATAAAAAATAAGGCACTTTAGGGAGGGAGGGGCAGACAGAGACCAAGGGTTCACAAAGGACACCACACACATATACAGGGACAGGTCTGTTTCTATACAAGATGTCTTATTTCTTCCAAAAGCTCATAAAATGGCTGGGAGGTGTAGTTATTCCTTGCACTTTCAGAACTATGCTAGCTAGTTTTCATTTAAAATGAAATATATCTTTTGCTGCTGGAAAGAAAGCCCTCTAAACACAACTCCGTGCGGAGCTGCCATAGACTCTGAAGAAAGCTAGCTTAAGAAATAGTTAAAGACTTGCTTAGGTTAGAATAAAAGTATTTTAAAAAACTATTAGCTAACATATTTTAGTCAACACCTTTTATCCCAGTCAAGACAAACCCTTAAGCTGCCCCCTCTTTAAAACGAATGAGGTCAGTGAAGCCCATGAGCAACTATTTAAAGCCATGTTCACAATAAAACTTTTGACTTTTCAGTCTTTAATTAGTCAGCGTATGGTTGGCTCTAAACGTGGTTTATGTGTGCGTGCAACTGTGCTAGGTCTCAGGAAGTGTGAGCGCTAGGGTGACCAGACAGCGAGAGTGAGAGATCAGCACAAGGGTATGCAGGTAGTAGATACCTATACAAAACAGAGCCCCAAATATCAGGACTGTCCCTAGAAAATCGGGACATCCAGTCACCCTAGTCAGGGAGCTAAGTTTCCACTCCTCCCTGAGGTCTGGGCTGATACATAGTAGTCTTCCTCTAATTGGATAATTTTTTTGTGTCATCTGAACTTGGCCACATGGCCATGTTTGTGGATTAAGTTGGATTAGTCCTCTTTCTGCAGCTCTTTGCAACATATCCCCAAATGCATTAGCTCACACATCACTAGTGCTGCCACAGCCATGTCCTCTGGGTACTTCCCCTCCTGCTAAAGCAGTGTCGGGCAGCTACCCAGATTTTCCCAGAATGCAGTGCAATTAGGCAGAATAAGAACGCCTAAACAAGGCAAACAGGGCTGTGATGGCAAAAATTGCTGTGTGGCTGACAAAGTGAACTACATTATTAATGATCACTCAGGGGCTATGCTTTTACCTCACTGCAGAAATCAAAGTGGGCACAGGGACAGTCCATGATGTGCCCATCTGCACAAGGGAAAGCTTTCCAAAATTTGCTAGTCGTGTTAGCAATGTCAGGACTGCTAGTGCAGGCTGGCTGTTTGCCACGTTGTAAGCATGGTGGCAATTCAACCTGCTGATCTCAGAAGGCTGGTGGTGGCTAGAGCGCTGAAAATCACTAACACCAGTGGAGCTGAATCGGTACCAGTCCCAGAAAAAGGCCCCAAAGACATTTCTGCTACTACACAGGGCCTATGTGCTAGGTGTTTTGTTGCTGAAATACTTTTACAGATATCTCCAGCTATGCTGGGAGTTGGAGATTGGAGGCTTTCCCTTTGAACAGGGCAGCTACTCCACCACAAACCCCAAGCTGCCAGAGCCAGACCTGATCAGTCTGCAAGTTGCCACCTGTAGGGGGCACAGAGCAGGCTGTGCTCCTGGGAGCCAACAGTGACTTGTGCCAACACATGGGTCTCCTCTGTGCTGGGAGCTACCACGCAAGATCAGCAGCGCATGTAAATTAGAAATGGAAATCAACCCGTGGCCAGCACATTCCCATTCACAGTCACACTTTGCTACCTGTAGTAGTTACTAACATCAATGAATTTAGAGACAAAGTGCCGGGCGAGGATGGTGATTGACTAAAGCTGGTCCAACCAAGGATAGTGCCCCTCTCATCTTGTCTCTCCAATATCCTGGGACCCACACGGCTACAAGGGCACTGCAAAGAACCGATGCGATGAGCTTGTAATACCAACTAAGGGCAGAGATCAGGGCAGCAGCTTCAGCAAATGTTACTGAGCAGCCTCAGTTCGCGGGATCCTGCTCAGCCCCACCCATGCAGCAACCCACCGTACTTCTTAACAGGACACCGCAGCTTCCAGACACTCGCCCCCCACCAAACCATGCGCCGCCTTTCCCAGCGGGAGCTGACCTGACACCCATCCCCGCGCTCCTCTGAAAAGGCCGGGGGGACCTGGGGATCTCTCTCTCGAGACCAACCGAAGCGGGGTCCCTGCCAGCCGGCAGCACAGTGCCTACTCACCGGGTGGGGCCTCCCGGCTCCAGCGCCCGCCCGCCCGCGGGACAGCGAGCAGAACCCGGGCTGAGCTACTCAGCGCGCGCCAGCCCCACATGGCCCCGACAAGCGCGCTGCGGGCCCGGAGCGCTCCCCGCTGCATGGATGTCTGCTAGCTTCCTGCCCGGGCAGCCCCGCTAGGGCCCTTGCCCGAGCCAGGCTCTTTAAAGTGCTTGCGTGCGGGCCAGCTGGGCTGCTGCGCGCTACTCCGGGCTGTAGCCGCAGCAGTGAAGGCCCGCAGCAGCCCTACCCTCCAATCTGCGCCTCCCGGAAATGGACAGATTTTCCTGCCTTTTTGTTTCAAATCCTCGAAGACTCCCAAAGTTTTGAGCGTTCATTGGGGAATTCTACAGGCTTGAGCTCGGAAGTGCAAGTATTGGGGTTTCTCCTTCAGCTCGGCCAGGGAGCAAAGATCACTCTCAGCTTGGGACAGCCACATGGCAAGCGTCGTGCTACCGGCTGAGACTAGAGGCTGGTGATTCAGCCGGTAGCATTATGGTAACTGCTCCCGCCCTGCAAGATTACGCTTCAAAGAGAAGAAAAATCTCTGACATACAGGTTTAGAAATTCATATGGGGTGCGGATCACCAGCGGCGTTCCTATCAAGCATTCCGGTGGCCGACAAAGTATGTTTCTACACATGTATAAGATAATGGGGATTGATTACTGAAAAGATGAGTATTTTATAAGGCTTTTGAAAAGATTCTAGCAGCCAGCCAAGTGGCATATGGGGGCTGTACATTTCCACATGGAAGACCTATCAGCGGTGCAAACCAGTCCTGTCAGATAATAAACTGTTTTTCAACCTTCAGCCTTTAATACAAAATTTAAAAAAAAGAAGGGATTAGGAGTAAAACAACTTGGCCCTTCTCCCTCCAATGACCTCTGCCTTGGTCCAAGGGATCTCCAAGGGTTCAAAAGTTATGAGTCAGACCCCCACAATTCATGAAACTGGCTTAAAATAGTGAAGTTTTAAAAAAATCATTGTTTTTCAGCTGCCTTATATTTTGTTTTTTGTTTACCCTTGGGAAGCTGCTCACACTCTGTGTGATCCTCAAATGGTCAAAATTCAACCTTAAATGTCCACACAAAAATGTCAGTCTCCCCCTTGACCACAGGCCTCATAAATACGTATAACAAAATAATCAGATAGCAGTAGTATTTCTAAAGATCTCATTACCATGTTACCTGGTTTCTAGATGCCTTTATGTTAATTCAGAAGTACATCAGTTCTCTTAAGGAAAACGTGCACAGCTCCCATCCCTAAAACATTAAACTATTTATTTAAGACAAATCACATTTCAGTCACCGGTGCCGCACTCATATATGCACAAGATTGCAAGATTGGGGGAAAGATGGCAATTTACTTAAGCATACAGCCTGAGCCATTTTGGGTGTGTCTGCTGCTTGGAGAATGCCTCCTAGCCCAGGTAGACAGACTTGCCTAGTTCATCTTGAGCTGGCATGCTAAAAATAGCAATGTGGATATTACAAAGTGGGCAATGACTCAAGCTAGCCATCTGAGCTCAGATCTGGGGGAGTTGTGCAAGTTTGGGCATGGATATCTAGCCTGAGCCACCATTCCTGCTGCTATGTCCACTCTGCTATTTTTAACAACGGTAATTATTTGTCTTTAAAGAATTTTCTAACTTCTCAGTCATAACAGATAATGAATGTGCCAGGGCAAATGTACCAAATTTTAATTTGACAACAACACTGTTGTATGCAGTCGTGGTGTAGCCATGCTGATCCCAAGATAGTAAGAGAGACAAAATAGATGAGGTAGTATCTTTTATTGGACCAACTTCTGTGGTGAGAGAGACAAGGTGTTGATCCTCACGGAGTTCTGCTTCAGGACAAATCTGGTGTGATACGAATGCTACCATTTACTCCATGGGAACCTGACAAAACATGGAAAAGGCATTTTCTCTTATTAGATATCCTTATGAAGTTCCCTGAGCTGGGAGAAGGACTCTATGAATTAAAATCCCTCAAATCTAAGGCAAATAACTTCCCAAATGGATGGAATGTGACAGCCGGAAGTGCCGATCTTTTGTTCTAACTAAAGAGCATATGAAGTAACTGTTAAGGTTTTGACTTACAGTGTAAGTCTGATGAAGAAGCTGGGGGAGGTATTGTTTATGGGGATGTGTTGGAGATGGAAATGAAAGCTGGAGTGTTTATTGACAGCATTGTATGAACTATAAAAGTGGAAGAGAATGTATAAATTTTCCCTCCTAATCTCTTATTTCCATTCTTTTTAAGGTTTTGGGTGGGATAGAGTATGTTTTGCAGCGACCTTAACTGTCACTAAACATAGTTTTGCTTGTTAATAATAACTATATTCAGTTTCTTCTTTTTACTATTAAAATGGCTTAACCCTAGTGCCACATTTGAAGACAACCCCCCACCAACTCCATGAAGACTGTAAATTCTGCTTTTATCATGAGTAAAAAAATGGCTATAGTCTGGTTTTATTTACAACTGGGTAAATCCCACCTAGTTTTTTCAGTTCAGTGGGGTTACTCCAGATTTTCACTGCTGCAACGGAGATCAGAATCGGGTCCATCAGCAGCAGCTGTTGATAAAGCAGGGTTGCATTGTAGTGCTGTAAATAAAGTCTTATATGCAAATAATTTTAAATATGATTTACATAAGCAATAAGACTTCTAATCATGCTAAAGAAAAAGTAAATAAGATTTTATTTGAAATATCTTGAAACCAGAATTAAAGAGAAGTATACTAACCGCATCATCAAATTTCTGTGCAATCTACAATATGTTTTTTGTGAGTACAGGGTAGCTGTACCAATGTCACGTGGTCTCACTGAGTGCACCTCCTCTGGTGTCAGGTCTTATGTCTTTATCTCTCCTAGGGCAGAATTACACTTTAGGAGCAGGCTTTGAGCTACAGTACATTCTGTATCAATGGTGTTTACCAAACAATTCCAATTGGTTATGGAACCCATTAGTTCTTCACTTCAGGAGTTTGTGGCCAGCCTTTAAAACTAGAGTATTGTTTACTTTAATAGGAGGAACAAAACATATAAAGAAAAAGGACTTTAGGAGTCTACACACTTCTTACCTGAAGTCTTACCATTTAGTGATGGTGACCTAGGCAGGCCTTGCTTCTTTAGACACCCATAGGATCCTATGCATCAGTCTAGTTACCCCAAATGACTCCCCAGAATCTACGCTATCTTTGAGAGGGTCTTCCTTTTTAATCCTGCCACATTTTTTGTTCTGTTTCTCAGGCCTTTTCCAGTTCTGGCATTGTCTTTGAACCATCCTCAAATGTTTGCCCAGTAGTGGCTTATCTTGAGCAACTATTTTCCTTCCTGCTTGTTTTTCTTAACAACCTCTTATTAAACTAAATCAACATATTCATACCGTAAATATCCCCATAAACTCATCAATATATAGTGTTCATTAATTATTACAGAGCAATTTCACCTCCATCACAGTAATCACCACTACTACCAATAACAATAGACACAATTTAGGATATCTCCAGAAAGCCATCTCTAAAAAGTTAAGAGCCATCTGATTTTTTTTTCTCATTGACATAATTCTGTCACGTGCTACTGAGTTGTTAAGAGACTTGGTTAGCAATGCATTCTACCTCCTACATTTAATATAAATTCATCTATTTTTTTCTTAATAGTGATTATTACTTGTGGCTAAGTAACTACATTATCACACCTTTGTCTTCTTCTACCAATCTCCCTCCCTACCTTTTAGCTGTGGGGAACTCCCACTTAAGTCATATTTGAACTTAGTCCTTGATCCTATGATTGGATCTACTCAGGCATGAAGCCTTGTGCCTCCAGGATGCCTCATTGATTTCAATAGGACACGAGGGTTCACCAACTCAAATCCAGTTACATAATTGGGCTCTTTGATTATAAGATTTTCGGGGCAGGGAACATATATTTGTTTCTGTAAGGTTCCTAGTTCACTTTGGGATACTCCAAAAAATCAACCTCAGAACTCATGAGTTACAGTTGATGAAAGAAATTAAAACATTAAAGTAGTAGGTAGTTCTCTTATTCAGGTACACAAGTGTGACTGGACTGAGTTTGTCTCCATCCACAGCAGAATACAAAAACACTCAACTCACTCCTTTCATGGAATTTGACTTTATAGGTAATTCATAAATAAAAATAGAGCATAAAGCCTAAATTTCCTCACAGAATTTTGTTACCCTAGAATTATCCTCCAAAATGTTCTTTGTTCTGGTATTCTCCTTGTCAACCCTTTTTATAACTCAGATGGGGTTATTATTAAGTATTATTATGTATTTGAAGTAGATGTTACAAGAATGTTACAGGACCCTGGCTACAACTTATAGCTTAGGCTCTAAGTTTTGATGGGTTCAGTAGGCACAACACCAGGAGACAAGGTAAAAGATTAAAAACAAAACAGTTTTATTACAAGCACAGACAAGAAAGAAAAGAAATAGGAAAGCACCAATGCTTACGCCTTTTCAGCAGACAAGAACCCCAATTAAATGACTACAGACGCTGAGCATGGGGAGCAATGACTTGTGGCGGCAAACACAGTGGTTGCCCTGATGACAAAGTTCCAATTAAGGGGGGCTATTTATTAGCTTTTTATACTTTTGGGGCTTACTAAGTGGGTAAATGGCATGCACATCTGGTGTTTTTTATACTTGTTTACAACATTATTTTTGCCTTGGTCTTATTTTGTTATTTTTTAGAGCCATTACTAGTTATGTTTGCTACCCCGTGGGAGCAAGGTACGACTTTGATTGAGATTGATGGTACCAGCTTGGCTCAGGGTTAACTTTTGGTCAGGGTGGATAAATGGCGACACTACCTACTAACAGTTTCTTGCATAACAAATTATTCTGTTGGGCTCTACAGTGGGGTAATGCTTAGAAGCTGAAGCATTGTGCTAGGTGAGATGTACAACAAAAATATTTAGTCAAATTCCAAAGGGGTAGCCGTGTTAGTCTATTGTAGAAAGACAACAGAGTCCTGTGGCACTTTTAAAGACTAACAGATTTATTTATCGCATGAGCTTTCGTGGGAGAAAATCCCACGAAAGCTCATGCGATAAATAAATCTGTTAGTCTTTAAAAGTGCCACAGGACTCTGTTGTCTTTCTACAAAAATATGGTCCCTACTATAAACTGCTACGGTGTATCAGGAAATCATCTGCTGTTATGAAGCGTTTTTAATGCCTGCTAACCCAGAAAAGTTCCATAAATCTCTTATTTTGAATGAAAAAAACCTAAACATTAACTAGGAAAATCAAAATAGTTATATCAATGAGCATAACAGAATATTATCAAATTCTCTTTATACCAATTATACACCAAATTGCAGGCTTTCTGACTGACCTCAACCCTGATTCTGCAAAGTTAAGCATGGTAAGTCTTTGCAAAGATCAAGATCAAAATCTGCAAAGACTTTCATGTGTGCTTAACTTTGTACATGAAGTCGTCTATTAACCTTCATGAGACTATTCAAGTGTAAAGCTAAATACAAGCATAACTGGGTCTAAGTTACTCACTCTGTGATAACTAAGCAAATTTCACTTGACTTCCTATTTCCAGGAAATCTGTTTGTAAAATTAGGTAAAAAGCTAGATCTTACAGAAAATCAGGTGTGAAAGCCTAGACTCATTGAAATAAATGGAAAAATTCCTATTGCCTTCAATGAGCCTATTATTTCACTCCAGATATCTAAGTTCTGCAGACTAGGTAGGTGAATTACACAAAAGATTGGTCATTGCACATGTACCACCATCAAGTTTATTTATGAAATTAGCACTCAACCAATGTCTTAAGTCTCAGGTGAGTCAGCATCCATAGTTTTTGCTGTCTTATTAAGCAAAGGAAACTTTCAAAGATGTCTCAAATACTCCAAAAGCATCAAAAGAATGAAATAGTAATTTAAAGAAATCTGATAATACAAAAGTAAATGCAGTTATGTGGAGACAAGCCCAGCACTCAGAAAAGTTTTCCTTAAAAATGTTCAATTATGTAAATAAGTAGGATTGACTTCGTGTAACTGAGGTCAGAATCTGGCTTCTAGCATTTTATCTCACTGTCCATATCTGTATTATTTTTGTCTGAAGGCTGTATACATCTTAATTTGATTTTGTGTTCCTCAGGAAGAAATAAAGTAATTTGTGTCTACCACCTGTTGTGATTTAATAATAATACTATTAGTCTGTTTGTGCCTTGCATACTGAAAATTTACTTCAAAGATAAAGCTGCCATTTCCGCGGGGGAGGGGGGGAGGGGGGAGATGAGTGGCATTCTAAACCAGGGGTCCTCACTGCAAATTTTGTAGTGGCCTCAGAATGTGGCCACCAACTCTTCTTGCCACTCTGATAAATTTTCCTTTAATACTTCACTAACTTGAGGAAAAAACAAATAAATATGCACATATACATGTAAAAATCATTGTCATTTATTTATGTAGGTTTTTTTCTGTAGACTCAATAATAAAAATAATGTCCAGTTGTATTTCGGTGTCACTGGCCCACATTGCCTTCCTCCACCCGTAAGGATTTCCCCTAACCACCACTGCCTCCCACCACGACCCCTTAGGCCTCCTTTCCCTCCTCCAGGTCCCACTGCTTTGCCCCCATTGCCTCCAACTCCTTTCCCTAGCCACGCACCCCATGCTCACCCTTTTCCTTGCCTCTTGGTGGTGGTACCCAGTAAGGCCAGGCCTGCTGAAGCCCAAACAGTCTGGAGCCCCAGGGCTGGAGGTGGGGGGGAACCACTGAAGCGTGGAGCTCAGAGTCCTGCAGGAAGAGACTGAAGCATGGAGTCAGCTGCCAGAGCCCCATGACTGAAGCAGGGAGGGGCATTAGGTCTACCCCTTGTAGAACCAGGGGAGGAGACTGAAACCTGCCCCTATTCCTGGAGCTCCTGGACAGAACAACAGAAACACTATCCCTGTAACAAACCCCTTTGCCAACTCTGCCTGCATAGCTACTCAAATGACACCAGCAGAGGACCTAACCAAACCAGCCAGGGGCTCATTCACCTGCACACTTCCCCATGTGACATATGGCATCAAGTCCAACAATGACACTGCCATACACACTGGCCAAACTGGACTGTCTCTAGGCAAAAGAATAAATGGATACAAATCAGACATCAAAAATGGTAACATTAAAAAACCAGTAGAAGAGCACTTCAATCTCCCTAGATACTCAATAACAGACTGGAAAGTTACCATACTTGAAGCAAAAAACCAGACTTCAGCATGAAATTGTAGAGCTGGAATCCATATGCAAATTTGACATCAGACTGGGTCTGTATAGGAATAGAGAGTGGCTAATTCACTACAGGAAGTAATTTGACCTCTTTAAGCATTCTCACCTTTTAATCAGCTCTTCTGAATGGTCCACATCTACACCTTAACACTGGTCCTCCACATAACAGTGTGACTTACATGTCTTCTTTGCATGTGTATATATGTCTTACATGTCTTCTTTGCATGTGTATATACCTAACAAACTACAGTTTCCACTGCATGCATCTGATGAAGTCAGTTGTAGCCCATGAATGCTTATGCTCAAATACATTTATTTGGGCTATTCTATACTGGCACATGATTTCAGCAGCAATCAAGGGGAGGTACGCAAAGTACTTAAAATACCTTGCATATCTCCCTCCAATTGCCTGTCTTCTCCTTATCACCTGGTGTTCAGTAGCCTGAGCCAGAGGGAAACCCCCTTCCCAGCCCTCTGGCTCCAACTCAGAGCTACTCCTTCTCCAGAGGGTGGTCTTCCAGCATCGGCTTCCTGAGCCACTGAGCGCATCTTCACAGACCTGATCAGTCGATTAGGAAGATCGAGCTGACCATCAGTGAAGACAAGCCCTCAGTCTTTAAGGTGCCACAGGATTCTTTGTTTGTTTTATTCTTTAGAGGCAAGCACTTAGGCATGTGCTTCACTTTATGTATTTGAGTATTCATATGTAAAGATAATTGTGTGAGTAAATCTTTGCAGAACTGGGGATTATATAACCAACCTTTTCTATAATTGTATTAAGGAAAGAATATTTTGATTAATCTATAGCTGCAAGATATTTCAGATTGAGTTTGGGTTGTTTTTTTTGTAACCCATGATGTTACTGGGGAATTGTAGCGTTAGATTATTGCTAAAATTATTAATACTTTAAAATAATTTAGTATCACTTTGTGGGCATTTGTCTTATCCCCTCATTATATGGATTTATCACAAAGGGTGGATTTTGAGGAATATATTGTTAACTAGTTCTTTAGAAGAGTTTTCTTGCTCAAAACAAGGATAAAACATTTCCCAGAAATGAAAAGTATGACAAATTGAAACTGGCACATATAACTGGTTCACTAGTTGCCCTTCTGCCAGCCTTTCCATATGGCATCCTTTTTGACAGACATTTGCAATTGTGTCTTTTAGAAGCAAGGAATACAAATATAAAGATTGGTTGCAGTTTTCTGGGATTTTTGGCTTTAACATGACCTGGGTTGGAATAAAATACTTCTATAATTCCTCTTTTGAAATGCCTTTTGTAAGGCAACCCAAAGAATGTATAATTCTACACTGATAACATTCGGATCTTTAAAATTATAAAATATGAGAGCTACAGTCACAGTACTTGTGATATGAAATGCATATTCATATGAAAGGGTGCATTCTGATTCATTTACTGTCTTCATTTTACTGGTTCTGACAGGACCACACAAAAGGACAAACAGGGCTGATGAGCAGTCTTTCAAAAGGGTTCAAGATGGGGAGTCAGAGGAGATCAAGCCACAGTGAGAGTCCTCAGTGGGAAAGAGAGCAACCCCCACAAGTAACACTTAGTACTTACTGTTACTGTTATTTAATATTTCTGACACAGTAGAGCTCCGTAGTAGAACTCAACTCAGGATTAGGGCCAAGTTGTGCTAAATCCTGTACAAACACAAAAGCCATAGCCTGAAGAATTTACAATCTAAGGCCCCAATCCTGCAATTCGTTCCACTCAGGAGTGTTCAGAAACAGAATGACTGTTTGGGGACCTTACAATTTCATCTTTCCCCAGCAAATTCAACACTGGTTTAGGCAGCCTTCACCCTACAACTTTCCAAGTATTGTCCTTTCAGTGCCCTTGTGAAGTAATTAGTTATGTATTATTTCCCTTTTCCAGGTGATATAAGTAAGTCACAAAGCCAACTCTGGCGTAATGTCATTGACTTTAATTAATAGTTATACCATGGATGACTTGGCACTGAGTGCAGTAAAGGCAGTGGTTAACGTATAATTTGACGGGCCCTGGAACCCTCCTAATCTCCGGGCCCCCTTCCTGTATTGTCCGGGCCCCAGCCCAGGTAGGCATTTGTAACCACTTCTCAGTACCACATGCATTGATTATCGCTCCATAAAAATATTTATAATTTATATGGCATTTATGTCTATAGCAATTATTGTCACAAACTAGCGAACACTGCATAACACAGTAAGTATTGTGATTAATAACGGTGGGGTGTAGGACCTGCCAGCAGCCAGGGCAGGGAGGAACATGTGTTCCGCTGGATTTTTCTATTTTTAGGGGCCCCGGAACTCTGGCCCCTCAAATTTGAGGGCCCCAGAACTGCGTTCCGATGCATTCCCCCTTACTTTAACCCCCGAGTAAAGGGTTTTACCAAAGCCCCCTAGCAAGTCAGTGGTAAAGCCAGGGTGAGAATTCAAGAATGTCTGCCAAGAACTGGTTCCATCAGGGAGGGACTCTGGAGCCAGGACAGAAGCAGTGACTTGAGGTGATCCAGGTGCTGAGAAGTTCCTAGGGACAGTATCTGCATGCAGCCACAGAGCCACTCCCAAGGGACTGGGAGCAGAGAGAGATACCCAGAAAAATGTTCTTGCTATGGTTCAGGAGTTCCTCTTCCCACTGTAGGACAGGGGGCTATGGTGTGCTTCGGGGATGGGTTCCTATGTAGCTGGGTCCTATTTCACAACGGGCCTGGGTGGGATTTTCATCGGAATTCACGGATAGGTTTGTATGTGTGTGGGTCAGTGAGCAGGGGGATTTTATCACGACAGGTTAATACTGGCTGTTTATAGGGGCCTCGGTCTCATCGCGCAGGGAGGTTATTTGACTCAGTGGTAGGTTTATATATGGCTAGATGTCACTCACTCTGCAGGGAGATTTGACCGAGCTAGGTTCACACGTGGGTTTGGTCTCACTGCAAAGGGGGAATTTTATGATCTGGTTCAGGGCCAGGTTTAGACGTGAGTCTGGTGTACCCGGGACAGAGGAGCGCGGGGGCAGCAGTTCCCGCCTTCTCCCCCTGCGAGGAGCGCCGGGCTGGGAGCACCGATTGGGGAGCGGCCCAGAGGCCGGGCAGCCCCGGGGGAAGGGGAGGGGTGAGCGGCGCCCGCGGGGGCGGGACGGGGAGGCGCGGCCCTAGCTGAGGCCCAGGGCTTTGCTTCGCTTCTTCCGCCGCTTCCTGCTCTGCTTGTCGGGGAGAGAGAAACCCGTGAGTGGGGGGCGCCGCCGCGACCCTGCGCCGCGCCTGGGGGATGAGCGGGGAGGGAGGCGGCCGCCGCCTGTGGGCCCGGCTCTCGCGCCATGTGTCCCCGGGCCGGGGCCAGCGCGGTCGCGGCCTGCCCCTCCCCAGGCCCGTGGCTGCTGCCCAGGCCGCTGCTGCTGGGCTGCAGGCGCCGTGACCCCCGCCGCACGCGCACACGGCTGGCCGGGGCCCAGCTGCTGTCGCTCATCTCCAGCTGCGTGGGCTGCGGGGCGCGCTCTCTTGTGCTACGAGAGCCGGGGTGTGCTCCTCCCCCGGGGCCCATTCAGCCCGCCAGGGGGGCAGCGGGGGCGCCTCCTGTGGGCTGGCCACTTGTGCAGCTCGGAGCCCGTCAGATGCAGTCAGACTGACATCACAGACATGGGGATTTCCCTGGCTCCCAAACTGGGCTGGGTTCGTACCAGTGAGAGGGCGGTGAACACTACTGCAGCGCAGACAGGGGGGTTCGTTGGTTCTCCCTAGGTGTAGTTTGCCCACCTCCTTGAGACGGGGTAGCTAGGTTGGAGACTTCTTTTCTTGATCTAGCACTGTCTGGGCCCTGGTCTAATGGCTGTGTCTCTCAGGGGTGTGGATTTTTCCTACGGCTGCAAGTCTCTGGAGGAGTCCCTTCTTCAAAAATGTCAAGTTCCGCAGTGGTGTGTTTCACCGGAAACTTTCTTTACATAAAGAAACCAAATTACTTGTTACTTTTAACAGATCCTTCTGCTATCTGTTAGATTCCACACAGCCTCCATACAATTGCTCTGGAGTCATTCTTCTAGGAAGGAGGGCACGATTAAATGACAGTGTGCCACATGCCTCTTGTAACTTGTTAAAACCACTTAACAGAAATTGCTGAAGTGCATGAAATTTTGTCTCTTTGTCACACACTTCGGTATTGGCAGAGTGGGAAGAAGGATGGAGAAGTATGTTTCATGATGTGAGAATTTGGGCCTTTCTCAGTCCCCTTGGAAAACAATAACCTTAGATGTGTTTTAAGAAAGGCCCCATGAAACTCAGTTTCTTGTCTTCACACTTTTTCCTTTGGAAGAGTGCTGCATTTGTGGGTCTCCACCCCAATTTGCCTAAAATGACTTCACTGAGTTTAGTTGTTTAAGGAACACAGTACAACAAAAATAGCACAATGGGAAAATGTACTTGACCTGAAGTAATTTCTCATGTAAGTGTCTAATCATAATGGAGCATTAGTGTCACAATTTGTTGGATTGAAATGTGGAGTGCAGATTTAACGAAGATCTCATTCACTTTGTTGATCAAGTTACCAGGGAAAGTCAATGCACTTACTTAAAAATTGATTTTCTTTCGTGTCTCATGATGCCCATAGCTGTCAGAGGTGATGCCCACTCTTTTCTGACATGGTAGCATATGCCTTGCTTGTGATTCCACACAGCCTCCATACAATTGCTCTGGAGTCATTCTTCTAGGAAGGAGGGGAGGATTAAATAACAGTGTGCCACATGCCTCTTGTAACCTGTTAAAACCACTTAACAGAAATTGCTGAAGTGCATGAAATTTTTATTTTTTCATTTGAAGTTCACATTTCAAGGAATGAGAGCTGATATGTGGTGTTTGGAGGAAAATCCACAGAAGAGACAGTTAATTAGTTTGATACTTTGTATATTAGAATTATTAGTGTAGCTCTGTATGCTGTATTTCAGCAATAAGGTTTTTACTTTGGTCCCAGGTTTTAGGGCACCATTGACTTTATCTTGCTGTTAACACTAAATGAAACTAATGAACAAGATCTGTGAGTGCATATGACATATGGACACAATCAACTTCCTAAAGTTGAAATAATTTTGTGCAAAATAATTTGACTACTATGAATGGTCAGATTGACATGTATCCACTGCATTGCTGTGTTGTACTTTTGTATAAGTATCATATTTTCACGAGTTGCTGTAATGCAGCCCTTCAAGAAAAACTCCTTTGTAGCTCTTACAGTGGAGGAACAAAAATATGCTAGACTAGTTGCACAATATGCCTTATGAAGTTACTCTCTAATTTACTCTGGTTGTAAATATTTTGTCAGATTTCTTCAGGAAATATTGCAAAACTGGTATTCTATAAACTTGTTTCCCCTTGAGTTCTGGGGCAGTCTGTCTCTTGGGTTTTTGTGGTAATGTTTGAAACAGAACAACTTGTCCTTGACCTGAGATTGATATGTGTCATAAAAACAATTGGGGCAGTCTTGTATGTAAAAAAAAGAAAATGGGATATTATCTTAATGCTCACAGCAACTAGTTTTATTCTTTATATGTTCTCTGATTGTTCTAGCAAAATCCGAGTTAGACCATAAAACACATCCAGCATTCTAATTTTCCTTAATGTTGTTTTAATGGTTTTCTTTTCTTTTTTGTGATGGATGAGAGGTAGTTTAGTTTACTTTTGCTTCATGAAACTGTATGTTGACAGTGGGGTTGGTTTCTGACATAAAAGACCCTAGCTATTAGTCTAAAAATACTTGCCTACATTCTTTAACAAGATTTGGGCAACTTTTGGCATAGGATACACAGCCAAAAAATAGCTTGTGGGTACTGTCATTGTACAGGTGAGTCTGATTTCTGTAAGACATAAGAAATCACAAAATAAAGGACAGGGTGAGGAATCCAAGGAAAATCATGTAGGTTGCCAATCATGAGACTGGACAAAGAGTGGTGGATGAATGTGGGAAGTGCTACAGGATCTTTAACTGTTATGTGGAAAGCTATGAGAGCTAGGCATCCATGTCTGTTTAACTTCTCATCCAAAATACAGTCACCCTTCTAGGAATGTAAGGGAATGTCAGTATTGGACTGTGAGCTCGAGTCATGGTGTGGAATGTACCTTTGGGCCAGAAGATCATGGATATGACACTACTAGAATTTCAAATGACAGTCTCCAATAAAAGACATATTGCTGCCACTACCAGTAAGCCGTCCTGGTCCTTTTATTGCTCTAGCAGGCAATGAGTACTTGTTTACTCAAAAGGCTTTCATGCCTGTCACAGCAGTGAAAGTCCTGAACTACTGATTGATGACCTTGTCCAGTTGCTAGCCATGATGAATGCAGTTCTTGCTCTGATTGGATAACATTTGATCCAGCAGTGAACCAGCCAAAATGCCACAGGTAGCTATGAAAAGTCATCCAAAGCATTCCTACTTGGAGTTAACATCAGAATGTGCAACAGTTCTGCAATACTTCCAGAAGATATGTTGATTTGGCACTACCAGCTCCCAGGAATATATTCCTTTTGCACTTTCCCAGACGTGAGGAAATGCATAAGGGCCTCCCTTCCAAATACAGTATAGCTACAAAAGAGTCTTGTGGCACTTTTAAAGACTAACAGATTTATTAATCGCATGAGCTTTCGTGGGAGAAAATCCCACTTCGTCAGACGCTTATAGCTACAGTATACAGTATAGCTACAGAACATCTTGGCTTCTTGATGTTATAATAATAAAGACTCCATTGAGCTGAGCCACACTGTATCTAAATTCTGTGGCAAGGTCCTGTGGTTTCTGTGGCAGCCTGGTGAAGCTCTGCAGCACCTTCATTTAATCAGTACAGTAGCTCTGTTACTTATTTTAATATTCAGTTTCTCTTGGCAATGCTGTCTCTATATTTTCAGTGTGATGCAATGGTTTTTGTATTGATAATGTAAAACTCCATCACAGTTGTTGAAGTTTTTGGGCAGCTGGATAGGGAGCAATGGTGCCTGCAGAGCAATAGAATTAGTTTGGGTTTAACACACAAATTATAACATGTTATTGCTAAAATGCACCTAGTGAAATATGTAGCGTAGTTGTGGCTGTGTCGGTCTCAGGATATTAGAGATAAGTTGGGTAAGAGAATATCTTTTATTGGATCCACTTGTATTGGCGTGAGGGACAAGTTTTTGAGTCACACAGAGCTGCTCTTCAGGTCTGCAGAAGGAACTCTGAGCATCACAGCTAAATTCAAAATGGACTAGATTGTTTAGCATAATAGTTAGTACATAGTCTAAGGGACAATTCAAGGTAGAATGGCCAGTTAACACCGCTATAATTATCGGACAAATACGTTGTAATGAGCCATAAATCTGGTGTCTCTTCAGTCCATTATTTTTACTGTCTAGTAGAGTTATGAATTATTCCAGGCTTGTCTTTTGACAGTGTTGTGCAGGTTTCCTTTGAAGATGAGGACTGACAGGTTGGACATAGAGTTATCGCTTTGTGAAAGTGTTCATCTGCAGGTGATAGGGTGGGTTTTTTTGTCTACCATTTTCCTGTGTGAGTTCATTTGAAAGCATGGCAATTGTTTGGTTTCACACACGTAGGGCCGTTCTATACTAGAGAGCTTTGTCAATAGAAATCAGCTCTTGTCGACAGAGCAGTTGTGATGTACAGACTAAAATGCTTCTTCCACTGATGTAACTCTCCTGCTATCCTGACCTAATAAAGCTGCCTCAAGGAGTGGAATAGTGCTTATGTCAGCTTAATAAGGGGGACACTGTCAGTGTAGAAGCTGTGTCCCTTATGTCCGATGTTGGGGCTGTCATTCTTTATCAGTTTCACTGCTGTGCTGGAGAGGTGAAATTAACAAGAAAGCTCCTTGAAAGCTGAGCCTGGTCTCTTCTCCCAGACAGCCTTGTCAATTTCACACAATGACACCCTGCATGGTTCCCAGTGGAGAGATGGAAAAAGAGCCAGATGGCTTTCCCCCAGCAGGGAATGGGAAGGGGAGAAGCCTGGGGTTGGCTCCCAGTTGGGAACGGGAAAATGGGTGAGGAGACTGCCTCTACTGGTTGGCAGCTCCTTGTGCTGACCCTCTTGGAGGGCATCTGGTGAGGACTTACTCCTCTGACCCAAGGAGGGTAGTGTAGACATCAGCCACTGCAAAGTTGTGCTATGTTAGTTGACTTGTTTTTCTAGTGTAGACAAGGCCATCGCTGTTATTGGGGCAGGATTAGGTATACCACATGTTGTGATAGGCACATGTAGGATCCATGGAACTTGAAAGGCATGTTGTGACTGCAGAGGTATTAATGGTTCACTCTACCTTAAATTGTCCCCTTTGCTAAAGTCTGTTTCACTTTTCTTTTAGCTGTGACAGGCAGAGTACCTTTCCCAGACCTGAAGAAGCTTCTCTCTTACACCAGCAGAAATAGGTGCAATAAAAGATATTACCTACCCACCTTATCTTTGGTGAAATAATAACGATATCGGTTTTACAATTATTGGCCAACTGAAAGTAGTGGAAAAGTTTACACTTCTGCAAAGTATGGTTTTGGGCTGTCAGCAGACTTATTTAACCTTCAGCTTCCGTTCCATTCATGTTTTAATTTTTTTTTATATAAGCAAAATGCCCATTGTTGCCACTGATATGTCTGTGGAATTGAGTGGTGGTTGGTGGACTCCTGAAAGAACTTGGGTTCTTCAGTTGCTGTTGGCAGTGCTGTGAGCTTGCTTGTGAACCTCTGATGCAGCCTAGAGGTGATCAGATGCTTCGTTTTAGATCAGAGCAAACAACCCACTCTCCATCAGAAAGCTATGTAAGCTTTATCCTAGAATAATACTTTCTAATTGTGTTAAATTCTATCTAGGCCAGGTGTCTAGATGGTGTTTAAAAACAGGTTAATTAAAACTTGTTAGCTAGCATGTTTTAAAAAGACCACCTATTTTTCTAGCCTGAATACAGCCTAGGACATCTTTGTCTGTGTCTGTCTCTTTATTCACTGATAAATGATATTCTAGCTTGTAAATATATCAGGTGTTTGAGATTCATCTCTTCCACTATGATAATAAAAGGAGTTGTAGCTCTTTTGTGATTGACCTGGAAGTGATTATTGAGTTCCTTTTTGTAAAACAAATACATAATTTGAGGGGCAAAATTATCTGAAGTTCCTGTGGTATCCAGAGAAGGCTTTCCTCTGCCAAAGTCAGTTAAAAATATTCGAGTGCATAAGGGAGGATTTTCACATCCTGTTCAGAAAATTAATCCCTTGCTTAATGTTTTCTAGTGCGAAAAGTCATGAAGCTTCTTAGGCGAATAGACTGTAGCCCTGATCAATAACTCAGGACCCCATCTCAGGAGGCAGGTAAAGCCTCTTACTATTAGAGATTTTTCTAATTTTGGGCTAGGTTTTCGCTACAAGTGCTGCAGCTACACTGCTGTAGCATAGACACTTATCACAGCGATGGAATGGGTTTTTCCATTGCTGTAGTAAATCCACCTTCTCTGAGAGGTGAGAGCTAGGTTGACAGCAGAATCGTTAGGAAATAGTAAAGTTAATGTAGATGTGAAACGGACCCATGACTTCTTATGGAAGGGAAACAAGTCATGTGTGAGTAATTTTATACACTTTCCTCAGCTCAGTAGCACTGCTTACATGCTTAAAGTTACTTGTGTAGGCTGGGTCAGAGCCAAAATTATGGGTAATTCTTAATTTACTGTATAAGAAAGCTAAGACATTTAATACTGGGTAAAGTGATCCACTATGTGAAACAGTATTTTTTTTTTTTTTTTTTTGAAAAGTGGAGTGCTTTCCTCTGAAGGAGGGCATGAAACACTGGGGGTGGGACCAGAGACCGGACGTGTAGATATAGTGTTTGGCCATTAAAACATATGTTAGTGTACAACTGCTGACTTTTATATATTGCTTGAGTGCATGCACACTTGGCTGCCTATGCTGGTGCTGTGCATACTTACCACCAGTGCTTGCTTGCACTGATGGAAAATGTGGTATATCACAGATAGGTATTTCAGTGTGTCCTGCACGTCTGCCTGGTGCAGTGCCTTGCAGAAAGTTTTCACACTGTTTTGTAGGAAACCAGCAGTTTGTTTGGGGATTTCTGGAAACTATGGCCACTTTCTCCATCCCATAATGAGTTCCTGTTTAAATCACAGTTTGCAGCAGAGTAATGATGATGTAATTGGCAAAGTATTGAATTTCATCAGTAGAGTTAGTCAATTTCAAGGATGGAACCATGTGTTGCAGAAGGTGGAGGGGTGAAGTGGACTGGCTGTCTGCTGAATTGGCTGTGAAGCTGAACAGCTTTGAAGCTATAAAATTGAATTCCAAAGGGGTAGATGTGTTAGTCTATTGCAGAAAAACAAACAGAGTCCTGTGGCACTTTTAAAGACTAACAGATATATTTATTGCATGAGCTTTTCTGGGAGAAAATCCTACTTCATCAGACGCTTTGAAGATGGGAAATTCCTGTAAATTCTGTAAATTTCCCATCTTCCAAGCGTCTGACAAAGTGGGATTTTCTCCCACGAAAGCTCATGTGATAAATAAATCTGTTAGTCTTTGAAAGTGCCACAGGACTTTGTTTTTATACAATTGAAGGAGGCCTTAAAAAGAGTATTTAACTCAACCACAGTAGTATTGTATGATGCTCTAACGAAACAGTGTGCCTTTGTGTGTATAGAGCTTAAATGTGGGTGCGTTATTGATGCCTGTATGAATCACAGAATATTGGGGTTGGAACAGATATTAGGAGGTCATCTAGTTTAACCCGCTGCTCAAAGCAGGACCAACCCCAACTAAATCATCCCAGCCATGGCTTTATCAAGCTGGGCCTTAAAGACCTCTAAGGTTGGAGATTCCACCACTTCCCTAGGCCAGTGATTTCCAATCTTTTCAGTAACAGGGCACACTTCAATGAGCCAAACAATTCCATAGCACACCCACTTTTTTCAGCTGAATTGATTTCTCATAAACATCACATTTTCTTATATTTACTATGGGTATGGTCTTACGAGAGTGATTTGCAGCATAGTGTGTACAACAAGCTAAAGAGGGATCAAATGTATTAATATTTCAAATTTACCGGAAAAAAAAACACGTCATCTCAATTTTGCCCTTTGGCCACCTGCATTTAGAATGTTCATGTTTTAAAATCAAAAGACCGATACCTCGCTTTTATCTTGATGATTAATTTTCACAAGTTTTATGGGTTGTAATTTTGGTTGGATAGAATATTGTTTAAGATGAAACAATGTTTGTTTTACATCGATTTTCATTACCTTTGTACAAAATTTCATGGCACACTTGGACAGTTTTCACGGCACACTAGAGAAAACCACTGCCCTAGTCAACCCATTCCATGAATTTTGTAATGTTGCAGTTATGCTTGGAATAAGTAATAGATATACTCTGAATATCCCATTTTAGAGCTTTGTGTCGACAGAAACAGGAAATAAAGCAACAGTGCAAATATCCAAGCTAAAAAACATTTTAGCAGCACTGTAAGAGGGAGGCCCATGCTTTATTTGGGCTTTTAATACATAAATACTTATTATTTAGAATTTATGGCTTGTGGAATTCAGAGTCAACCTGTAGAGTTTGTTGCCATGGGATTTTGTAATGGCCAAAAGTATAACTGGGTTAAAAATGGAATTAGATTAGTTCAGGGAGAGTAGGTTCATCAATGGCTATTAGCTAAGATGGTCAGGAATTCAGCCTTTTGCTCTGGGTGTCCATCTCCAACTGCCAGAAACTGGGACTGAACTATGGGATGGATCACTTGAAATTGTCCTGGTTTATTCATTTTCTCTGCAGCATCTGGCACTGGCTCTGTCAAAGACAGGATACTGTAGACTTGATGGACCATTGGTCTGATTGGTGATAGCCATTCTTATGTTCTTAGTTAACTTGTACCATCATTGTGTTTCATGTTTGTCCTGTCTGATATAAAAGGTAGCTAATATTAAAAAGACAACCTATGCAAGCAGAGACTATTTATGTGATAAATTTCTATATCAAATCCTTTGATTCATGTTCTGATTTTAAAATAAGGAACCGGTGTGCTATAAAATATCGCATCATTTTTTTAAAGTGTAAAATGGACAGTTTGATGTTTAAAAAAGGAGAATTTTCTTATTTTAACAAAACAGCTGTGGTAAATCAAGATTTACCTAGCATCTTGTCTTTTTATGACTAAAAATGTGTAACCCTACCAGCTAACTCTATGGATACATGGTGCACATATTTCCAATTTGTGAAATCCGCTACCTCTTGTTTCCACATGTTGCAGTAGTTTATCCTATAACACTGCTCAGTGGGTATTCCTCACTAAAAATAACTGAAGTTGGATGAAAGCTTATCTGTTATATTAAATATGTATTTTGTGAACTATAGCTTTTCTGAGTACTTGATTTGCTGCTACATCTATGCTTTGAGGTTGAATGTATTGAAGGTAAGTAATGTGTGTTTTCTCCTTCCTTTCCCAGTAAGTAACAGATGCGGGTGAAAGATCCATCGAGGGCTAACTCTGAAAAAACCAAGAGAAACAAAAAACCTAATAGGCCTCCGGATGAAGACTCTTCAGATGACATTGCAGGTAAATTGTTACATTTGGCAATCGGAGTGAGGGAGGGAAAAAAGTGATCATATGGTTTTCATTGGCCAGCAAAGCAGAAGACACGTGGGTGCTGTGAACTGCATCTTGATTGAAGGCAGCAACGGAGATGCTTGCAAATCAAATATTTATGGTGTGATGAATTGTCATTACATTGTAGTCGGAGAATTGGTGCAAAAATGAATTAACAGGAGGAGAGTTTGGCCATATTAATATATTAAGGAGGTGGGTGTAAGGACAGAGGTGCAGTGATGTAGTCAGAACCCTAGGAAGGCCTTCATTCAGGGTGGGAAAAGTTGTCCAAACTACCTATATTGATGCACACAAAAATAGATTCAAATAATGTTAGCAATGTTGACAAAAGATAGGAAAGTGAGTATTTTTAATAATTTTGTCCTCTGGTTTACCTTGGATTTGTGGGGTTGTCGCCCACTTGTAGCTTTCTGAGAGTTCACTTGGTGGGGAAAATAGTTCCTTTAAAAAAGATGGAAATAAATCCTTCAGATGCATCAGAAAATGGTCACTAGTGTGTCCAGAGAGCTTATTTGCCCTGTTTTTATAAACAGTATAGATGTAGCTAGATAGTTACATATCAAATATGTAAACAACTGTATAGATGTAGCTAGATAGTTACATATCAACTGTAAACAACAAATATGTAAACAACTAAATAGCAAACAACTGATATGTTTTACAACTGCAAAATTTTCCAAAACAAGTTGAAGGTAGGCTACAATTGGGATGTGTCAGTTTTGATAGCTATCTTTAGAGTAATCTCTGTAATCAGCATTTGTGCTGTAGAAGGGATCAAGAAGCAAGAGTTCTGTCTGAAAGCCCTTAAGATGTATCTTGAATATGCAAGTTTGCTGTACCTCCCAAGTATTGAACATGTTTTTACGGTGATGAGTGACAGCTGATAAGCATAAAATGAAATGTGATGTGGTGTTACTGTGTTTTAAAAAAAAGTCTTGGATCCTTGTAAATGTTCTTTGAAGATTGAATCTGACTTTTGTAAAGAAGTGAACATTTCATGTTTCATAATTATGTTCTTTTTAATTTTGTGACTAATGAATGAATGTCTCTTGTTCTATAGGTTTAACCTGCCAACATGTGAGCCAAGCAGTGGATGTGCATCATGTGAAGAGGGCAGTAGCTCAGAATGTTTGGTCAATATGTTCAGAATGTTTAAAAGAAAGGAGAATAAATGATGGTGACCCAGTAGGCCCTTCTGACATATGGCTGTGCCTCAAATGCGGCTTTCAGGTAAAGAAAATTGCACTGTAAATTTACAGAGCTATAAACCCTGATCCTCTGGAAGGAGTTGCAAATACAGATCCTTATATCTGCATGGAGTCTCGTTGGCTTCAATGCAACTCTAAGTGGGAACAATGGGATTCTGCTTATTGGGTCTGTGCTTTCATTTATCTTTGTGGTATCTGAGCCATGGACTTCTGTTGGTGAGTGTTATCACCGCAGGCCCCTGCTTTTGGGATAAGCCTCTGCACTGCAGCAGAGTTCGAAACCCTCTGGAAAGCTCTGACTCTTGGGGACTGCATGGACATCCCTTTGAGCTGTGTAGACTTTCCATGCAATTCTATACAAGGAGGTGTGCCTGCCACCCTTCCCCAGGATAGCCCCTGTTCCTTTTAGACATCGGAGCAGCAGTTCAGAATGCTCTCTGGTCTCTTGATTTGCAGACTGGAAACAGTTTTTAACAGTGAAAGTAATTAACCATTGGAACAATTTACCGAAAGTCATGGTGAATATTCCATCACTGACAATTTTTAATTAAGATTGGATGTTTTTCTAAAAGATACGCTTTAGGAATCAGTTTGGTAAAGTTCTGTGTCCCGTGTAATTCAGAGGTCAGACTAAATGATCATAGTGGTTCATTCTGGCCCTGGAATCTATGAATTCGCCAACTGTGTGTGTTTTTTCTTCTCCCCTTAACCCATCATCACAGAGCACCCAATGTTGAATCTTCAGTGCCGGGAACTGCTCTTCCTGAAGGATGACAAATCCAAACCAGGACTTTGGTTTAAAAGATAGTTGTCTTATCTCATCTTTGCTTACAGAGTAATTCCTTATTGTTTTCCAGGCACACTCAGACTCAGAACCAGTTTCATACCCTATTACTGTGTCCTGGCCTCTGGTGTCCATCTGCTAACAACTCTCTCGGCACTATCTTAACAAATGATTCAGCAGTTCCCCCTAGACATTTTGTAGGTTATGGTACCAATATTAGGGAGAGGCAATTTCTTCCCAATATTTATCTAAATGGATGTAATCTGTTTTAAAACATACTATTTCAGCAGGTATTGGGACACAATTAATTAGGACGTATGAGAACTGTATGGCTTTTATCCATAATATTCCTATTGTTAAAATATGTAGAACTATTACCAGGAGGCCATGCCATATGTTTATACAACACGTCTCTTGATCTGGCCTCTGAATCTAATGTTCCCATTCAAAAAGGAAACCAGCAGCCACTGTTTGTTTAATCTCCTAAATTCTACCTCTTTACATGGTTCTTACTGCTTATCACTCTCCCAGGAGTGGAGGGCTGTACTAACTGAAGTACTAAAGGAGAAGTTATTCCCCTGTAATGAGTTCCTTGAGTAGTTTGTTGGTACAGATGCATGTTCTCCCTCCTTTTATCCTCATTTCCCAGTGTCTGCTCTGAATTCTAGGGAAATGGAAGGAATTGTGGGTCCATAGGGGCTATCTATCTATCCTTGTATAACTTCTCATTGAGTATTCCATGGCTCCCAGAGAAATCTGTTTGCACACTACGATCAGAGCTTTCCAGAGAGTTTTGGCCTTGCCAAAGGTATTGGTCTGTACTGACAATCTACTCGATAAATTTTGGTCATAGATGAGTAATGTCTCTTTCTGAAAAGTGAGAACTATGTTTTGGAGTTCTTGTAATAGATTGGTGAGTACAGCTGGGCAGGAAAAAATTTTTTTCTTTGTCCTGTGAACATTTTTGAGATTTCACAACTTTTTCCTGTTCTGCATTGGGATGAAACTGCGACCTTTTGACATATTTTGAATGGTGAAAAATGAGAGTTAGACCCACCCCAGAAAAGCCAGTAGCTTGGTGATTAGGGAACTCAACCTGCCTCTCTCAAATCCCTGGTCAAGTCCCTGCTTTACCTAATTCAGAGACAGGACTTGAAGCAGGGAAAGTAGATAAATTCAGACTGGCAATAAGGCAAAAGTTTTCTAAGTAAGGGCAGTTAACTACTGGCACACCTTGCCAATGGCTATGGTGGATTCTCCATCACTGAAAACTTTTAAATCAAGATTGAATGTTTTTCTGAAAGATATATGATCTTATTGAAGTTGGAATAAATTCAGGGAAGTCCTATGGCTGTTGTTTTACTGGAGGTGGGACTATATGATCATAATAGTTCTCTCTGGCCCTAAAATTAGTGAGAGTGGGGGAAATGTCTATATTATTTCTTTAATAGTATATATGACTCAGTTTATTCACTCACTTTTGTATTGATATCCCTGTGTGAAGGGGTTGATTTCTTTCCTGAAACAGAGTATAAGCAATACAATGATTAGGTGAAAGTGATGTAAGTAAATTGGCATGAGTAATCTATCAAGAACTGTCAACATGTGAATGAAACTACCTTGGGGATACAATGAAAGGCTGACGATTAGACACACACTTGTAGTGACTGCCAGTCATCGGGAGCAGGACACGTGAGAACACCATGACTGGAGCTGGTTACAAAGAACTCGGATGTTAGGAGATGGGAATATGAATGCTGCTGCGCAGAGCCGTGAGGTTCAGGACAGATCTATGCTGAAAACACTGCACTGGTACAGCTGCAGCACTTAAATGAAGACAATGCTATGCTGACGGGAGAATTTCTCCTATTTTCATAGTTAATCTACCTCCCTGAGAGGTGTTAACTCTCACTGGCATAGCTCTGCCTCTTTACATCAGGGATTAGGTCAATAGAACTATGTCACTCAGAGTTGTGGATTTTTCACTCTCCTGATCAGAGTAGTTATACTGATAAAAGTCTGTAGTGTAGACCTGGCCTCAGTCCTAGACATTTGGGCAAGATGAAGACGTATTGCTGCCCAGAGCCACAGTAAGAAACAGGTGCTGAAATAACCCCAGGCCTGCTACTCCAGGAGTAACAGGCAGGGGGCTCCACCTTGTAAAAAGTGGAGGCTCCGGGCCCAACACTAAGAAAGTTACCCCCTCTCCCCCGCCCCCCACACACAAAAGGTTGCTGGCAAAGCACAGTTTGTGGATCTGTGACAGCTAATTATAGATAATTCTTAAAAATCACCCCTCTGCATAGATTTTACTGTTGTTACTAATAATACCTAAGATCATTATAATTGAAAGATTAAAGAAAAATAATTTTCTATGTATTTCTTTCATGTTCGTTTTGTGCATTTAGGTAGCACTCTTTCTGTAGTCAATTTCACTGTTTATTCTGTTGTCACTTAGGTATTCAGTTTCTCTTATTTTCTGTGCAACTCTCACGCAGCAACAGGAGAGATACTCTAAATATAGGAAAATGCAGTTGTTAAAACAGCTGAAGTTTTAGAGATGGCATAGTTCCTGAAACTATTTTTTTTTAATTAGTAGATTTCAAGTCGATAGTCTTTCTTTAAATAAAAAAATATATTCTTACTCATGAAATTCCATGTGTGTGTGTTTAGATATACATTTTTTTCCCACACATATGCTTTAACGTTTTCCTAAGGAAAATATTAATACTATCCTGCAGAAAATTCTCTAGCACACAAACTTCTTTCTTGTGTGCAGGAAGTAATAAAGTTAATTGACAAGAATCCTGGTTTATTGCATGTTCGATGATTTTCTTATTTCTTTTTCAAGAAAATGATCCTCAGTTCTGTTTTGTAAAATAAAATACTGTAGTGATTTGTTGAAGTGTAATATACATACCATGTATAACTTTTTTCTCAATGTTCCCACTTTCAGGGTTGTAGTCAAAACTCAGAAGGCCAGCATTCTCTGAAACATTTCCAAACTACTTGCACAGAACCTCATTGTATTGCAATCAATCTCAGCACATGGATTGTATGGTAAGATTGTGTATAGGAGTATTTAAATATACAATTAAAAAGACTCTTTTTAACTTAAATAAATAACTTAAATAAAGTTCTTTCTTTGTAAAGAGCTAAATAAACTCTCCATTCTCTCTCCTCACATGAATGACACTTTTCCCATTTCCCTTGTCTCCTCCATGGCTTCCCACAGAGGAGCTCTTCCCAGAAAGCAGTAAGCCTTAGAGCAGGGGTCAGCAACCCCTGGCACACATTCCAAGACTGGCATGTGAATCCATTCGGAGTGGCACCCTCTGTCGCATCACTGAAATTGCTGCTCCTGCCGCCAAAAGTCACCCCAGGCAGCTGCTTTTGGTGGCGGCCGAGGCGGGGGGTCCCTAGGCACGTTGTGGAAAAAAGCCACCTTTTGGTGGTGTTCCTGGGGATTGCCGGCTCCAGCCGCTGCTAAAAGAAGCTTCCTGGCGCAGCTTTCAGCAGTCTGTCTGGTCTTCCTTCCTCTGAAAGAAGCCACCTGGAGCAGCTTTTGGTGGCGGGGGTACTCCAGCCGTGGCTGCCACCGAATTTTCAGGTGGCAGCTACTTTTTTTTCCAGGGGAAGAGGCCACTGGCATGGACATGGGGAGGAGGGGCTGGCATGGGGATTGGCAAAGGTTGCTGACCCCTGCCTTAGAGCCCATTTTTCCTCTGTTATCTGCACACATCTTCAGCACAAAATAGCTGTAGCTTAGGTCCACTAATGTTATTACTGTCTCAGCCCGTGTAATAGGAAGTTCTCAGTAAAGTATTATCTAGGTTATAATAGAATGCTATATGCAGAATCAAAAAGAGACTTTAAAAACACTGTTTTATGCAGATAAGTTAGCTGGAGGTTTTTTGCAGTTTCTTCCACCTCCCCCCACCAATACTGTGTTCTGGTGATGACATTTCTATTCTCATTGCTAGCTTCATCCCATTAGTTAGGAATTTTGGACATGGCTTATGTCAGAGAGAGAAATAATTTACCTTGTGTATGTGAGTTTTAGGTTTTTCATAAGAAAAATTGTCCAGAAATCTAATCTGCTCCTAAAAACCGTGTGAGTTACTTTTAAATATATCTTTTTATAGAAACTTTGTCCTATATTCTTAAGCCCTGTTGAGTGTGATTACACAACATTTAATGTATTTTTTTTTTGATTATATTTGAATTATTGGGGAGCACGGGACATTGGTTGGATTGTTTTGTGATGTTTCTAGAGTGGGCAATAGTTACTGACTTCTAGGTTGAATTTCAGTTTGGAATGGCTACAATATTGCTATGTAATATTGTTGCAAAAAAAAAAAAAAGCAAAGGCCATTTTGGGGTATATTAACAGGAGTATTGTGAGTAAGACGTGAGTAGTATTCCACTCTACTCTGCACTGATTAGGCTTCAACTTGAGTACTGTGTCCAGTTTTGGGTGCCTTATTTCAAAAAGGATGTGGAGAAACTGGAGAAAGTCCAGAGAAGGGCAACAAAAATGATTAGAGGTCTGGAACGTTTGACCTATGAGGGAAGATTGCAAGAGCAGGGTTTGTTTAGTCGAGAAAAAATTAGACAGGGGATATGATAACAGTTTTCAAATACCTGAAAGGTTGTTATGAAGAAGAAGGAGAAAAATAGTTCTTCTTAATCACAGATGATAGGACAAGAATCAACAGGCTTAAATTACAGCAAGGGAGGTTCAGCCTAGACATTAGGAAAACTTTCTAACTGTCAGGGCGATTAAACACTGGGATAAATTGCCTCAGCATGTTGTGGAATCTACATTGGAAGTTTTTAAGAGCAGGTTAGACAAACACCTGTCGGATGGTTTAATGGGGGTACTTGGTTCTGCCATGAGTGCAAGGAACTGGACTCGATGACATGTCTTGGTCCCTTCCAGTGCTATGATTCTATGAGGACAGTGCAACTCCCTAAGACAATGGTTCACGACGGGGTTATTTTGCTCTGCAGGGGCTTGTCTGGTCAGGTGTTGAGTTGTTTTCAGCTTTCATATTGAATTAAAAGAAAAAAAATTTACTTTTGTAATATGAATTTCCTACATAATTGCTTTAGCTGCCCCCTTGTATGTTATGTGGTCACAAACGAGTGGGAGAGGACAACAGTGCACGAGGCTATTTTGTAACTACAGTGTGGTCCACATAATGGAAAAATATAAGAACCTCTGACCTAGGTTTTGTGGATATGGCCTTTTAAAATAAAAAATCAGGTACACTTTGTGGCACGCCAGGCAGCAGGTGTTCTTATTGATGTTGTTATGCATCTGATGCAGATGTCTGCTTGGCTGAGTGCGTGAGTCAATGTATACGCATCAGATTACCCCTGGCTCAGATCTTTAAGTGGGGACTATGTTAGCCCAGTGATTTAGAGCCTGGCTTGGATCTTAAGCAGGGACTGAGTTAGCCTGGTGATCCTAAGCCGAGGTGTTCCCTTGGTTAACACTTTGGGTTACCTTTAGCTCAGGTCTCTAGTGAGAACTCAGTTAACTAAGTGACCTTAAAATTAGGCTACCCTGTGTGCAAGAGGTAAATTTCTGTGATGTCAAACTACTCCTGTCAACTTAACCATTTATCCAATTTAGGCCTGCTGGTTTGATCTGCTTCACTAGGCCTCATTCCTGACCGTTTCCACTTGTCTTTTTAATTTAACCTTTTACTTTCTCCTACACACTTTTTCTCCCCTGAGTTCAAAGATGAAGCAGTAATCAAAGTTTGACAGGAGCCACTGTGGTAGAATTTAAAACAGGTAAAGTCAACCCACAAAATGAATTTTTTTCTTTCTTTAAGTTTGGACAGAAAAGCAGGATAAATGGAAGTGTGTACTGAAGTATTTTTATTTTTTTCAGTAATCCTTCTTTTGCAAAACTACATTTTTTTTGCATACTGTATGTATACAGCAAAGCCCTTTTACATATATATTGTTTGTAAAAATGCAAAAGCTTTAGTATTTATTTGCGAGATTTATTTTGTTTATTATTTTTTGTGCCCAATTAATGTTTAAATATTCAATTGTTGATTCTATTCCACTTGAATTAAGTAAAGGGTTGAGAGATACTCGTATCAGAATACCCTGTTGTCCAGTGGGTAGTGTGGTTGTCTAAGAAGCAGGAGAACCCTGTGCACACCTAAACGATCAGTCCACGTAAGTAACATAGGCAGAGGCACACTTACCTTTTCCTGGTTTGTGGATACTGGTGGGACTTAGCTGTCCAGATGTGTGGAGTGAAACAGCAGTGAGCATGTCCAGGGGCAGAAGCTTAGGCAGCTAAGATATTTTTATAAAGTGGAAGCGAGTGAGTTTTTAGGCACCAAGGGAATTTAGACAGCAGCCAGGTAGGAGATTTTGTGGATGTTGGTGCCTAAAGAAGAAAATTAGATACTTAAGACCCTTTGTGGATTTGACCCTAAGTGAGTAGCCCAATGACACACAGGAAGTCTGTCAGCTCTGGAAAGTGAAACTGGATCTACTGAATTTCAGTTTATATCTTTGTTTAAATTTTGTGTATTGCTTAGGTGTTATGAATGTGATGAAGAGCTGTCAACACACTGCAACAAGAAGGTTTTGGCTCAGACTGTTGACTTTCTTCAGAAACATGTAACTAGGACTGAACCAAGTAAGTTACAGTAGACATTTTTTTAGAGCTCCAATCAACCTCTAGAAACAATATCTCTGATATTGGGTTGTATTAATAATTCAGTTGAAAAAACGGTGGATGATGTTGATACAAAAATGTTTGTCACAGTTGTTTCTAGAAACACTGCCTTCTAGTGTGGTACTGGAAGTAACATTTTGGGTACTGTAATGTAACTTTCCCAGAATTTTGCCTTTGGCGTCAGTATTTTATTGCCTCAGCTTAGGATAAATGATAAAACTTTGCTTTGGTCCCCAGAGATAAATGCAAGTACCTGATAATAAAATATTCACTATCTCATTTAAATTCACACATACAAACTGCATTTAAAAAACCTGTTACCTGGTTGAGCTTTTGTGATAATAATCAGTCCCATTTTTAAGCTGCACAGTTGCATATGTTTTCCATAATTGATGATGGTTGCACAACAGTTCTTTAAAGCTTATTGCTTTAAATCAGGGATGTCAAACTCATTTTCTATGGCAGGCCAGATTTGACTTAAATGTACTTCAAGTGGGCTGTATATACCATAAATCAAAATATTACAGCACTCTTGCAGCGTCACAGAGCGCTGGGCATGTGAAATCACTCTCTCTCTGTTAGGTCGAGAGTGTGGTCCTGCCAAGTGCAGTCACAGGCTGGATGCAAGAGGTTTGTGGGCCACCTGTTTGACACCCCTGCAAATCACTTGACTTTATTGAGATTACTTACACTCTGTTTGTACTATGTGTATCAGTGAGTTTTGGTGTAATCAGGCTTTCTTCAGTGTTTTACTTCTTGTACCTATATACTGGAGATAATTTGGCATACTTGTCACTCAATGTACTGATGCAAGTCTTGCAGCAGGATTTCCGATATAAAACTTTACTGGGACTGTACAGATTTCACACTACTTAGACTTCAATGAGGGGGAAAAACTTGTAAAAGGCTTTTAATTGCATGTTCCCAGAAGGCGATAGCTCAATCAGCTCATTAAGAATAGGATCAGAATTGTATATCCTTATGGTTAGGTTTTTATATGCCCCTCAATGCATGTGCATAACTCCTGTTAGATTCATTAGAAATGGTTTTTCAGGTGAGTATCTCACAGTGGGGTGCTTTCAAGATGACATATTTTAAAAAAATAAATTTTTCTTACCATAGTGACAAATAACACCTTACTGCATTTAAAAAATATAACTCTTCACTGTGCTGTTTTTTTACTATTTTCTCTCATTATGGACAATGAAAATACAATATTCAATTTCACTCTTTTAAATTTCTGATTCTCATGCACTAGTAAAACGCTGCCTCAACTTTTGTTGCCCAAATTGAGTTGCTTTTAAGGTGGTGTGATTTTGCTCATCACTTTCTGAAAATTGGGCACCTTTGAGATGTCTTAAACTGGATACCCAAAATTACCAGCCAGCTTTGAAAATCTTAGCAATTGTCAGGTCAGGTTGGGTCCAGTGTTCATGCAAAGGAGCAGAATTTTATAATTGTGTGTTGTTGTTTTTTTAATAATGGAAACACATTGTACCCCCTATTTATCTAATCCAAGCGGTGTAAAATTAAGTTTTATTGCAATTGCAGGGATTAAAAGTGAGATAACAAGTTTTCTGACTTTATGGTTAAGATTTTATTCACACAAACAGGTCTATCAAGACATTTTTGGAATGAAGGAGTAATGTCACAAGATACTGAATTATCTGGAATGAAACTTAAAATCAATGATGAACTAAGTCCAGCTTTTTTTGTGATCCTCAGTGTGTTGCTTCCACCATATAATTCACTCTCTCTTATGTACAGTGGAACTGATGCTGCAGTGAATACTGTTCTTGAACTGTCTGATGTGTTTGCTGGATTTTGAGTCTCCTTATCTTAATTCTGGACCATCGACAATTATTTTTTTAATTTGGGGTGGAGGCTAGAGTTAAAACACACTAATAAAATAGTAGCTGTTCACTATCACTTCAGTGCATGGTTTGGTACCAGACATAAATGTATTCACTATTAATAAAGTGAAATTAAGTTTGGAATAGAAGCTAGTTTGTTTAACTCAATCCCTAAAATTATGGGGAGAGGAGAGTGGGTTAAAGTCCCCTGTTTGTTGTCTATGCCCATACACTTGTGAGAGGAAAATTAGACTTAATCACACAAACCTTTATTCATATCTTTTGTGTATATGAATAGTTGCATTAACATTAGTATGATTATTAACATGCTTAAAGCCAAATGCATATAAGTATTTGCAGGATTGGAAGCTTAACGGAGAAAACTGGATCCTGTATAGTGACCCGCTTTATGACCCTTATTTAACAAAGCACTCAATCCCATGTTTAAGTGGTTCAGATTATGGCCAGTGCCCACAATACTTAAGAAAGAAATGTTATATCTTTATCATTAAAGAAGCAAGGACAGGAGGTCACAGGCTACAGAGGAAGAGGAGAGGACTTTAGCTGATATAGCTGAGGTCTTAGTCTGGTGAATTGGTACAGCTGCCAGAAGAGTTTGTGAATAATTGGTATGGATAAATCACTGGTGTGCACGAGAGGGACATTTCTGAACAAAGTAGTCTCTCTTATTCCCGTTCAATTAATTTAGTTGCAGCAGCAGTTCTTCGCTAAATGATTATTAAATTCAAAGTTAAAACAATTACATTCTTTCAGTGGAAAAACTAATTAAAAAAAAAATATAACTTGAAGCCTTATTGGTCTTGAAGGTAGAGAAACCAGACATTGTACTGAAAATCTCGACTGAGACTCAAACTTAACCTCATGTTATACCAATAGAAAAGGAGATAAAATATAATGGTTTGAATTAAATATATGAATTATGAATTTTCTTGTCTTTGTGGGTAGAGCTGAGGCCTTTCTTGCTTGTTAAATAGTAATTTTCACCATAACTCTTAATCTCATTTAAATCCTTATTTCATAATTTTTTAATGTTGCTTTTTCCCTTTTGACTTTTAATATAACATAGAAAAATTAAATTTTTAAAAATGGTCAAGTAATGAGGCTAAAAAAAATCTTAATAAATTTTAAAATGATAAATCGGGAAGTATTGACACCAGCTTGCCGTACTTGCTACTAATAACTGGCCAGTAAATATTTTAAAATATATCTTGTGCTCTGCTGTGTTTTCTTCTCTTACTTCCCCCATTTCTTCTGATCCATGAATAAGCATTCTGAAGTGGGAAAATTGCTGTTTATTTTCTGTTGAAGGAATTTTGGCATCTATAGTAAAATGTATAGTGTTATACCTTTGTTCTCTGACAATGATTGGCATAGCACTTCATAAAGTAAAAATATTGTTATGTGGAAGTCTTGGTACAAATACAATATGTGCATGAGTATTAAATATTGGCTCTTATACTTGTCAAGTTCTTGATACTCAAGAATCCAGTTAAAGATTAAAATAAAACATTTTAAAACTGAAAGGGAGGGTAGGTTATATAGATTTCCTAATTAATGCATCTTGGAAGATAAACAAAAGCAAAACGCTTGTCATTTGGTACTAATGTGGTGGAATAGTGTGGCAGCAGGATCCCTGTCTTTTACTCAGTCTCTCATAAAGATTGAACTTCACTTCAGCTGCAGAAATGTGCAAATTACATTACTGCCACATGACTGACTTTTGTAATTACATTAAGCGATTGAGATGAACTCCAGTGCTGGGTTCCCAAAAGAATGCTTGCAGCTGTGTGGTTTTCACATCTGATCCTATGGCTTGCTGTACCCAGCAAAGCCTTTATTTATTTATTTTTAAAGTCTGTTTGGTTAAGAGGTCATGTTGGGCATAAGATGGAAGAATAAAGCAAGACGGCTTTCTAGGGAGTACCACCCAGATATTTGTTTTGTAGAAAAGGCTAGCAGGCCTTGATGGCTTTCACAGGAAGGCAGGTGCAGTATTGTCAGGACGGCACACTTGTGAGCTTCACAGGAACATAATGCACATGTATTACACAGGAACCATGCTGAGATGCCGCTGTTTGAGTGTCTGATTGTTTTCTGGGAAAGAAGAAATTATTTTGCAGCCTTGAAAATTATGTATATTTGCCATAATAGGTGTGCAGAGATATAAATGTTTGAAGTGTGATTTTTAAAAGAAAAAAAAAATCCCACAAGTTAAAGTTAAATCTGTCACAGATGCTTGTTCCCAGTGTGGTTTCTGAAGAGAAGGTAAGAGAAGAGCTAGAATGAGTTCTTAGACTTTTCTGTCATAACCCCTACTGGGGAGGCCAAGTAGTGGAAGAGTTCAGCTGTGCTTCTCTGCTGAAGCAGCTGATAATTGGTGAAAATTGTCACTTGATTTGTATTTTAATAGATATAACTGATACAGTACAGTTTCTGTAATAGCCAAGAAAGTAAGGAGTTTCTGAGGCTGGTAAAGCAAGGTAATAAGTTTCTAAGACTTGTAATTTGTGTGCAATTGTATGGGAAAATAAGTATTCTGAATAATTACCCCACTCCACCTTTGTGGGTGGATATTTGATTTTGCAGTCTTTTACACTAAATTAAAAATGGCAGTTTTTTCTTACCTGATTTGTAGTACATATAATTCAAAAAGTAAGGAGCCAGATTAAGCAGTTGTTTTGATTTGGGGGTTTCCATCACTGCTCTGGCAAAGCATGTTAGAGAGAGCAGATTTGTAAATTTGTCCAACCTGTTATATCTAAAAGTTAATATAAACTAAGAATCTTAGAGCAGTGATTCCCAACCCGTGGCCCACAAGATCTTTTAGACAGGCCCTGGCTTCCCTCCCTCTGTCTGCAAAAGGGAGCCGCCCCCTAAGAACCCAGGTGGAGTGCATGGTTTCGCTGCTGCAGTCAAGGGGACGGAAGAGGCTTCTTACTGAACTCCTCCCTTTTGGCTGCACTGGAGAGGTGGGGAGCTGCTGACAGAGACTGGTGTCCCTTAGAGTTGTAAAAATTTGATTTGTGGCTCTCAAGCCAAAGAGGTTGGGAACCATTGTTTTAGACCATGCCAACAGGGCAATCGGAGCACTTTACAAATCCCACACTCTTAGTGTGCTTTGCCAAAGCTGTATAGAGAAACCCTAATGTCTGGAAACAAAATTAACAAGGCAAAATCAATCTAAATGTGCTTCTTAACAAAATAAGAAGGGATACACTCCCCCTCACCCCCAAAAGTTCCTCTGTTGCTGGCCTAATATTCAGTTTGACAAGCATGGACCTTTCATCAAGAGACATTGTTAATTAAGAAAACAGATTACTTTTTTTTTTTTTGGGGGGGGGGGGGGGGGGAATGAGATGACGAGTCAGTGACAAATTGTTCTTTCCTAGTGTTTCTATAACAAAATAATTTGCCTCACTGAAGAATGATTTTGATTCTGTTTCCCACTTTCACCCTCATCTATTTAGTACTGAACAAAAGTACAAATAGTCTGAATGTAGAGACTCAAAATTAGTGATTGAATAGCTGCACAATGTGAAAGAACCAGACATAATTTTCAGTTTATTACATTCTGGCAGATCCATAGAAATAAAAGTGAGTCTGCGTTCTCTAATCCTGGCATTATTTTAGCACTAAAAGAAAAAAATTAAGCTTTTAAAACATAAAATTAAGGGCCATTTAAGAAGAGAGCAGTTTCTTTTTTCTAAGGGTTAGGTTTTCATGATTGTACAATATCAAGAAAACTAGTTTTAGTTCCTTTTTTTAGAAAATAAAAAAGGAGTGCTAGGCGATTTAGCATTTCATAATGCAGCATGATGAGAATTTACTAAAAAAGAAAGAAAATCTATTAGCCTTGCTTTTTCCAAGAAGGCCTTCAGCTGAAGTACCAGAGATATATTCAATAGAAGAGGCTTGACCTTGGAATAAGGGTGCATATTCCTGGAACCCTCATTTAAAAATTATTTTTTAAGTAGTTGCATTGAAAAGATAAACAAAGATGTTTAATCCCCCAGCTGAAAGAAAAATTGAACATCATTTATGGTTTTTGTTTGCTTACCATCTGTATGCCCAGGTACATTTTCTGTTTTCAGCAAAAATATTTGTGAAGCATGCACACACTGAAAATATTTGAAATACAATCAAAATAAATGGATGCAAAATCTACAGTAAGTCTTTGAATCTCTTGTGGAAGTCAGTACTTCAGAGTTACATTGTTCTTTAACTTTTGGACTGGTAATTTTTAACCCAATACTTAATCTGAATTGAGGAGTTTTTGCCAACAAGCCTTATTGGAAATCTGTTAAGTGTTGCGACGAATTAGAGAAACTAAATTTTAAAATGTCTAATTTTTATTAATTGTGTTTTTAGTTACTTTGGACTCAGTCCTTAAGCCCTTCACCTTCTCGACTCCTATTGACTTCAGTGAGTGCTCTGCAAGTGGAAGAATTTCAGGTTCTGGCCCTTTATTCATAAGCACTACTAAATTAACTGGACACCCTTCCCTACGTTTTCTCCTAGCTTTCTTAAGAGCCAGTTTCTTCAAGATGCTGCACGCTCTTGGCTCTCCTTGATGCAGCGCTCATTACCTTGTAGGACTGAGTTCTAAGACCTGTCTTGTACCAGGAGGTGGGGGAAGCAGGACCAAGACCTCATATAGATGAGGCCCAATACTTCTATGTAAATGTACTTTTTATTCTGCTTCTTTTTAATATATAAAAACCTTTTACCCCCATTTGCAAATCACCTTTAATGCAGAAATCCTTTTCTTAACATACTGCATCCTTAAGTAACTCCCCCAGTGCAGAGTAACATAGAAGAAAGGTTATTGTCCCGATTAAGAGAAGAGGCCCTTTTATTTTTAAAGGTCTGAAAATACTTTATATGATGCACATAATGTACTAATTGAAAGAAAAATTCAGAGTACTTTGCATCTGTTTTAACTCAATATTTTTCTTAATATGAATTTGTACTTAGTAACTCTTGTCTTTAAAGATCTGAATTTAGAATTTCATACATATTTTAGCACCTGTCTAAATACAATTTAATTAACATTGGCTAAATGTGCTCCCATTAAGCCAAATATTTGATCATTTTGCCCAGACTAAGTAATTACAGTTCAATATTGTTAGACTAAATCAGTTCCACAGGAGATTTCCCAATTAAGTTGGTTCTGTTCAAATGGCTTGCACAGGATGATGCAATTTATTATTGATCATGGAACTAAAACCAGAGAACCGGAAGCAAGATGGAGTTAACTCTTATAAGATACCTGTCTTCAAAAGAGAAGATCTATGCTTGTAAGCACTGAGGTCATTGAGGCAGATAGTTTACAACGTGCTTATGAGTTTTTGAAATATCTCCCCAAATATGAATCTCTCTAACAGTGGATGTATTGATTCACAAGATAATTCATTCTAAATGAAATACTGAATAACACAATTAGGAACATATATTTTAATATTCTATTTACACTTATTTTGCATTCAGGGAAATGCATCTCCCCCCATTTTGTTAGTTGAGAATTGCTTGCTTGAAATTACTGCAAAAGGGAATAAGCAAATCTATTATCTTAGTGTTTGAGAATTTTGGGTAGTCTGCATATGAAAAATATTAGGACGTTCATTTGTGTTGCAGTGGTACCTAGTGGTCCCTCCCAGTAAATAGAACACCTTTTGGCCCAGCTATACCTCCTGCTTAGTGCCCATTACGGTTTTTCAATGTAAGATGTATTTTCGTGAAGAGTTCCAAGTCCCATGTAAATGGATTACTTTATTCTGTTTAAACCTCTGTTTATGCCATCACTAATTTTTAGACTGTCTCCAGTATTTTGAAAGTCAGTAGGAATAGTTTTACAGATGGCTTCTCTGTAATTTTGCTTCTTGGTTGGTTTGGGAGTTGGGTTGGTTTATACATGGAAGATTTTTTTTTTTTTAAATTTTACTCCTTGGAACTGTGAATCTCTAGTGGTATGTGTTTGTAGTAGCAAACAGCTGCTTTGATAGAAGTTTAACTTTTTAAAGAGCCTTTTGTTGTGTCTGCATTGGCTTGAAAAGTCACATTCCATTCCTAAAAGAGGAATGATAAAATAGTTGAGTACGTGCCACATTGTATTTAAAAAAATCTATAAAGTGATTTTGTACACAAGCATTGTCCATTTTTAAAAAATGTAATGTGCTAGCATGCTTTTAGCCTTAAGTTACTTTTCAGTGGAGCCCAGCAATTTAAGTCTGTAGAACTGTTAACAATTAGCAATTGCAGTTATTACTAATGTCACTTAATAAGTTGACTGGAATTCTGGCTGACCAATTTTTCATGTGCCCACCCAAAATATCAAACCTTATCAGCCGAAGGCTCAACTGCCATTTATCACTGAACTTGGTGTTTTCCAATATGGAATTAATAAGCACTGTACCTTTTGAATTGGAGATTGTATGGATGTATGAATGTGCTTACAAATTACTGTACAAAGTGAACTAGTTATGCAATAATGTCTGTACTGGGACCAGTTTACAGATGGGTCTAGTTTTTTGACAGATAAAAATAGTTAGTCTTCTAAGAAAATGTCGTTTGGGAAATTTATCCAAGATGGAAATAAAGGCAATATTTAAAATCTCTGTGGAGGAAAGAAGGTTCCTAGAAATCACTAATAAAATATATAGTGCTTTTATTTATTTACTTGGCTGTATTTTTTATTTTTGTAAGTTTTATCTTGCTAACATGACAGTCGGATTATATAATTCTGGTTTCTGTGTTTTGTAATTATGTGAGCATTCAGGTCTAATAAAAAAAATTGGTCCTCTTTGTTTTGTTTTTTCCCCCCTTAAATTATTTACATGTGGGACTTAGCAAATGGAACCTTGCTACTTGTGTGAAGCTGCCATTTAACCATGAAAGGAAATGCTTTTATTGAGTTTGCCCTGCAGATACGGTCTGCTCTGGCAGGGCTGTCCATATTTGGTGGCTGTGCAAGGAGAGCCAGGTGGTGCTGCAAAGCATAGCACAGTGAAGCGTGGTCAGATCTAGGTTTGACATTTGTCATCCTGTACTGCTAAAGGGAAGAGAAAAATCTGCTTTTCCATATGCTTATGCTTTAATTTTTGCCTGCAGTTTTGTCCAGATGGCCTTGTGAACATTGTTTACTTTAAGATGCTGTCCCAGATGTTTTTGAATGCCGATGGATAAATGCAACAACTGTGGTATACCAATACACAAATTATTTACACAGTTTTGACTTTTTTTGTTTAACTATCAGTTTTCTCCACATACAGTACAGTTTTACAGGGAGCTAGGGGGGAGGGGGAATCCAATGATTTTATTCATTTTCCAATGCTGAACACATTCAGTTTGCAGATAGTTGGAGATTTTCTCCTCCCAAGCATTCATGCTTTTCTTGCCTTAGGAGTTTTATGTGGATGGTGCTGTTGCAAAACGTAGCATGCATCTTGTAAGCATGGCAATAAAAGGATATTACTGCATGGTTTGTGGGAGCCTGTTTCAATGACAAGGGCTCCTGAACTGTTTGTCATTTGCTGTGTTCAAAAGTATTCTGCTTACTTTTTCAAAGAGAATTTTCTCTCTTGGCTGTGTCCTTATACTCGTCAATTTCCACACCAAAGGAATAGAGGGTATCTCTAAGCTGCATTGGCTGTATCATTGAGAGCATTTTCTTTAAAAAAAAAAAAAAAAATATTAACTGGCAAGCGCCTCTAACTGCATTTTAACAAACTCGTATATAATTTGAAAAATAATTATGCCTTGCTATCCTTAAGGAGTACATACAAATTACATCAAAGGCTTGTTGTCAGCCACAATAGATACTTTAAAATTGTATCTACTTTCTTTCTGCATTTAATTATATTTTTCTATATTCTAAGCAAGCAAGTACCTAGGAGTGTGTCTAAAATAACCTTTTGGCATGAGCATTTCATTAACATAAATAGGTCTGTTAGTTAGTTCTCAAGAACACTTTAATGAGACTTCACTGTATAACTCATTAGAACAAATATATGAATTCATATGTCAAGATGTAGATTGCAGCATCGTGATGCTTGGCATCCATTAAGTCCATAACTCGTTTACATTGACATGCATTGTTAATCAATACTTAAAACACTGCAGATGTCAGTAATGTTCATATTTAGTATAGCAATCATGACAATCTGAAAGTCGCTAGTAGAATTCTAGGCTAAATAGTGTGTTGCAAGTCTTTACATTACCTCTAGGCTACAAGTTAATGACTGCCTAACTTCACTGCCCCGTGTCTATTTAAGTAATAAGGCAAATAGGAAAATACAAGGACAATACTGGTAGCACATTCCATTGAGGTTTATTAAATCTGGTTTTTGTTAAATTTTAAACAAGTAGTAGTATCTTATGCAGCTGGATGTAGCTTAACAGATCCTGTGCCCAGTGACAAGGGGCGGGAGAAGTAAACTGTGTTATTAGGGGAAACATACGTTAGGGAGATCCAGCTGTTGAATGGGTTGTACAAGCCAAATGGAACAAAGTATAATAATTGAGAGAGATTCACTGTACTCAGGTAGGAGATTTGCATAGCTCCCTTCAACAGCACCAAAAAGCAAAGTAAGAGCTACTGCCTGGTCTGAATCTAGTGTGTGTATAATGCACATAAATCTAAAGTCTTTACTGTTCTTAGTTACCAAATAAGGGCATGCTGCAAGGCCCGTCTTTTTGCATGACTGGTTGAAGAGGGTGGAGCCTGACAGGATGATTTTTTTTAATGGCGGATAGATGTTTTATGGGACAGTTTCACCTATTTGCTTGTGTTGGTGGTAGAGTTTGTATGGGGGTTTAGAGCTGATTTTATTTTTGCTGTATTGTTATTTTAAAGAAAGCCAAAAATACTCAGTAGGAGCTGGACTCCTTTTTATATGTTCTACATTGCAATAAAGAAATAATCAGTGGAAGGAGCGAGCTGGGGAAAATAGGGTAAAACTGAGATCCGATTTCTGCAAGAACTCATACACATGCTTAGCTTTAGTTAAGCACTACAGTCAATGGAACTACTTGTGCTTTCAATGAAATATCTGTGTAAATGTTTTCAGTATTAGGGCCTATATCAGTACTTACTGTTGGGGTGGAGGGCCCCATTGTGGTAGGCATCAGACATATGGTAAAAAGACAGATCCTGTCCTTGAAGTGTTTATGATCTGTACATTATTACCTATTATTTTTGATAAGTAGACATCTCAGCAATTGAATATATGGTTCCATATCAGGCATATTTAACAGTCTCATATTGGGTACTGAAACTAGTTTTTACATAACAAAGTAGGAGTCCTTTGGCACTTTTAAAGACTAATAAATGTATTTATCCCATACTCTTTCATGGGTGAAATTCCACTTCGTCAGATGCTTGAAAATGGAAAACTTACGATATGGGAGGGAAAAATAAATGTAGTGAAGTGAAAATCACAAGATCAGGTCAGACTATTTCAGCAAATTAAACGATGTTTTGATTCAAGCAGTGTGGAACAACAGATAAGAAGGTGGGGAGGTTGGGAGAGGAGGAAATCACTTTTTGTAATGAGAAAGCCAGCCCATAAAAACTAGCTTGTTCTCAGCCTTTTCTTGCTTCTTCTTTAATAACTTTAAATCCAACTGTTCAACCAAGCAAACAGGTGTTACTTTTAGGGGAGGAGAATCAATATTTCATGCTAAATATCTAATCTTTTGTTCACTGTTGATGTTAATTTTTTGTTTTAATTATAGGTTCATCGTCAAAAATTATACGGATTCATGAAGTAAATAGTGAAGGAAGTGAAATATTGAAAGGAAAAAGTTCTGCAAATGGTGCATCATTTCCAGTTAAGGGAATAAATAATTTGGGAAATACATGTTTTTTTAATGCTGTCATGCAGGTAAGATGCAGAAATGACATCAGATTTCTTTGTTGATAGTATTTTTAAAATGTTTCATTTAATTGGTTAAAAATGTGAATTTTATAATGGAGTTTCTTATGCTATCACTGTAATTATTGCTTTTGGACATTTTATTCTAATAGGTTTTCCCCAACGCTTTTCTTTCTCTTCTTCTGCTCTCTGCTCTCCCAAAAATATTTCCCTCAGTAGCAAACTATATGTCAGCAATGCTTTACAAATGTATGAGACAAAGGAGAAAATGTGAGCTGTTGCACATCGTGTGTGTGTGGGTTGTAGCTGTATTTAGTTGTGGTTATTTGCAATTCCATATTAAAGAACCATGAGTAATGCACTGAACTTGTCCTACCTATGGGTGTGAAAAGGATGTTTTACTCATGGCTTGGCTTATTGAGCACTTTAGATACTGTCTACACAAGAATTATATTGCTTTAACTATAACCTCAACCCTGCAGTATGAATATAAGTATACCAGAGTAAAAGTACATATAGCAGTTGATATAGTTTCTTTCCTAATGGGTACAATGGCATAAGTAATTTTATAACAGTATAACTGCATCCATACTAGGGATGGGGGTCTACAACCCAAAAGATAAGAAGAGCCATTTTTGAAAATTCCTTCAATAACAAAGTGTTTTGAGAGCCACAATGGGTGTAGCCTCCTGGTGGGAGGTGCAGGGAGGTGAGCCTGCAGGGTCCCCTTATGCGGGGGGGGGGGGGGGGGACGGGGGGCTTGGCATGGGTTGCCCGTGGGGTCCCTGGTGGCTGGGGGAAGCCCAGAGCCAGGCATGGGCCTCCTGCAGGGTACCCTGGTGGTTGGGGGAGCCCAGAGCCGCAAGGGGGCAGCCAAAGAGCCGCATGCGGCTCCAGAGCCACAGGTTGCAGACCCCTGTACTAGAATAACTATGGGTTTGTCTACACTATGGAGACTATGGTGACATAGCTATGCTGGCATAACTCAATAGTGTTGACGCAGCCTATGGCAATCGAAGGGGTTTTTCTGTTGGTGTAGGAATGATGGCTACTTTGACAGAGGCGTTCTTCTGTTGACTCAGCTGTGTTAGGTTGGCATAGCTATGTTGACCAGGGTGTGATTTCCCCCCCTCCCCCTTTCACCAGTATAGCTATGTTTACCTAACATTTAAGTGTAGACCAGGCCTACTTTATTTTGAAAAATAGTGCACCTCTAATGGAAATCGCTATACTGACACCTTTTCTTTTTGGCGGGGGGGGGGGGGGGGAGGATGGTACTCAGGGGTCCCGGCCCGAGTACCGGCTCTTTTTTTTTTAAACACAAAAATGCACTGGCTATCCTAGTACAAAATCTACGGGTAGAATAGGCCCTAGTCATGTTAACTCAACATTGTTTCTCTGACCATGTTTTTAGTAAAGGTCAGATATATTGAATAATTATTTACTTTCCATTTTATAAATGTAGGGCACTGTAAGTTAGGGTATGTCGACAGTACAGAAACTATACTGGCATAGTTATGTCACCACAGCTGTGCTGGCATAACTCTGTACTATAGACGTAGCCTATACCTATGGAATGGATTTTTCCCATTGATTTAGAACACCACCTCTTTGAAGGACAATAGAAGCATTCTTTCGTCAACATAGTTATGTCTATATTGGCGGTTGGGTTGGTATATCCACATTAATCAGAGGTATGGATTTTCCACTCCCCTGACCAATGTACTTATGTTGACCTAACTTTTAAGTGTTGACCAGGCCTTACACAAACAGGAAAAGTCAAAGTTAAAAGTAATAAATTATTTGTTTTACAATGAAAATTATACACGAGGCAGGCACAGAGACAGTGTTGTTGTAGTTCCAGCTACATCGGTATCTCTTATTTGGAGACCTACCAACGACTACACCTTTTATAAGAGTGAGACCTGTTGTCTGGAGGATACCTTTTTCCCAGGGGCCTGATTCAATCCCTACTGACGTCTTTCCTTTAAATATACTTTTATACATGCTAACAATTAGAAGTTGTGACTGAACAAGTTAAGTTCTAATTGAGAGATCAGTGTGTCTAACTTTGTTTTCTTTTTTCTTTTTTTTTGTCTCTTTAAGAACCTGGCACAGACTCACATATTAAATGAACTAATGTGTGAGATGAAGGAAAAAGGAATAAAGCTAAAAATTAGTCAAGCTGAAGACTCTCAATTGGTAGGTGTGTAGTAAGGGGGCCAGTTTGTGTGAAATGTGCAATGGGAGAAACCCGGATCCAAAGAATGATGCTATAAAGATAAAGTAGTCTGAGAATAGTTCATGATGATCACACCCTTGGCCTTTGTCCTTTAGTTCTCAGCGGCTATGTCTACACTTGAAAAGTCAGGTTGACTTTATGAAGTTGACTTAATAAGGTCGACTTTAAGTCAACTTAAAGTGGACCTTATTAAGTCGACTTAACAAAAGTCGACTTAACTTTTCAAGTGTAGATGTGGCCCCTTTTCGACCTTATTAAGTCGACTTAATGTTTTAAGTCGACTTAATAAACTCCACCAAGGCGCTAATCCCTGTCTCCACTAGCTTAAGTCAACTTAATAAAGTCGACTTAAGCGCTAGTTCAAATTAAAACGAGGTGTTATTAATTCGAACTAACTTTCCCTTAATTTGACTTAAGGAGCAGCTTAAGTCGACTTAAGGAAAGCCCAGTGTAGAAGTGGAGTATTTTAAGTCGACTTAAACCTCCTTAAATTGACTTAATTTGTAAGTGTAGATACACCCAGCTAGTCTACAATACATATGATCTCATGCCTTTTGTAGACTTAATGTTGTTCACTCCAAAATCATCATTTAAATCACCATCTAACATTCTGCTGAACTAAACTAGGTGCATAACTGAATGCAAATAATGCCTGACCTGAAGAAGGAATGAAAGACAGGAATGGGATATAGTAGATATTTAATGAGAAGTGAAAAAAAACCTGTTTTTTTTAATGTACATAATATAAGAAACAGTATGTTGGTGCATCATTAAATGTGTAAAAGATTTCACTCCGATCTACCTCCAACCCTTCATATAAAATATGTGAAATTTACCAGACATTGAATAGACATAGCAGCCTGACTGCTCAACCCCTAGGTCAAAAATCAAACTCTCTTGTTGCTCTGGCTGCTGAGGTTTTTATTAGACTGCCGTTTCTGAACCTTTTTTTAGGGTCTCCCATCTTTCATTATCTCTGTTTAGTGGCTATCTAATGAATTTGTCACTCCTTTACCTCCATCCGTCTGCTGCATGCACTCTCTGGCTATGTAACAGAAGAAACATTTTCTCTTGTTGCTCTCCACACCCACCCCTGGAGTCTCCTGGTTGCGCGGAAAGAGATGGCAGTAGTCCCACCACACATCAGAACTTCGTTTTGCAACACCACTATCCAATGAATAGCTCCACTGCTTGCCTCTGCTGCTCCTCTTCAAAACACAGTCTGACATTTATGGGATCCTTGTCAGCTTCACGACTGCTGACAGGATTCTGAAGGGAAGCCGTGAATATTGATAACTTAGATTTGAGCTGCAACAGAGCTTCTAAAGTTGTATGCCTGGAGGTTTAGGAAGATAGTATTGTGCTGATTTGAACTCGGTTCATTCTTGACATGATACCTATGCAACCTTAAGGGGTAGAAATGTAATTCATGTATTTTTAATGAAATCTTACATTCTGAAGATTGCAGGATTCTGTGGATCAGGGGCTGTCTTTTAATCTATTTATGCAGTACCTGGAGCCTTTGAGCCCTACGGTAGTGTAAACAGTAATAACATAGAAGCTGATGACTTCCTACTTGCATTTTTCAAGCTCTGATTATTATTTATTTTTATATAATACATAAATGATATGATATTCTTATTTTTAGAGTTTATCATTTAAAAGAGACAATCTCTAGTAGTTCAGCCAGGGGTTTAACTCTGTATGTTGCAGATTTTAGCCTTAGCATCTATGAACTCTAAGGACTAAGGAAACACAGTGCTGGCTAGAACACTTTTGAAATAGGCTTCAGAGGAAGCTCTGTATCTCTCTTATCCACTAATTTAAGGTGCAGCTGGTGGTAGTTTGAGAATAAGATTAAAACACATAAGAGCTCAAAAGTATGATCTAAACTTTCACTTTTTATATACCAAGTAATTGTTGCAAGAAATAGGCCTTTTCTCATATATACATGACACTGAAGCAGTCATTGTTGCATTGCTTGCCTGCACGAAAATACAGAGAGAAGAGGAAAAATTCCTTACATGGCATTCATTGATCTTGAGAATGCTTATGACCACAATCTTAGTGAATTCATCTGGTTGTAAACGAAAATGAAACAAATATCTGAAGACAATATCAGACTTCTCTAGGGTATGTGTGAGGGTGCTGTGACCATACTTAGGCCATGTAGAGAAACTGAACAGTTTTGGATCGGAGCCTGAATCCTCAAGGTTTGGCACTGAGCCTCTTTTTGTTCACACTGGTGCTCAATGCACTTACCGAAAACATCCAGAGAGTGGTGTGTGCTTTTTGGCAGATGATTTAATGCAAATGGCAAAGAGGAGGAAGATTTAGAGAGATGGAGTTGTGTACTTAAAAGAAAGGGAATGAAAATCTGCAGGAAAATGAGTTTATGGTCTGTAGATTCTGTGATACCTTGCAGAAAGATAAGAAAAGAGTAAGTCTGAAGGCCAGCCAATACAAAAGGTTACAGAATGTAAGGACATAGCTTCAGTAGTGTAAGATAATGGCGAACTCAGCAATATATAAGAATGGCCATACTGGTTCAGACCAATGTTGCATCTAGTCAGTGCCAGGTGCTTCAGAGGAAATGAACAGACCAGGGAAATTTATTGAGTTATCTTGGCTAATACCCATTGATGGACCTATCCTCCATCAACTCCTCTTGTTCTTTTTTGAATCCCGATATACTCTTGGCTTTCACAAAATCCTCTGGCAAGTGGTTCTACAGGTTGACTGTTGTGTTGTGTGAAGAAATACTTCCTTTTGTTCATTTTAAGTCCGCTGCCTGTTAATTTCATTTGGTGATTCCTAGTTTTTGTGCTATGAAAGGAGTAAATAATACTTCCTTATTTGCTTTCTCCACACCAGTCATTTTAGACATCTATCATAGGCTCACTTAGTCATCTCTTTTTCAAGCTGAAAAGTCTCAGCCTTACTACTCTCTCCTCATATGGAAGCACTTCCATAACCGTAATCATTTCTATACCTTTTCCGATTCCCGTACATCTTTTTTTGATGGGGAATCAGATCTACACACAGTATTCAAGGTGTGGGCATACCCTGGATTTATAAAGAGGCAATATGATATTTTCTGTCTTCTTATCTATTCCTTTCCTAATGATTCCCAATATTACCTTTTTTGACTGCTGCTGCACATTGAGTGGATGTTTTCAGTGCACTACCCTTAATGATTTCAATATCTTTTTTTAGAGCAGTAATCACTAATTTAGACCCAATCATTTTGTATGTATAGTTGTGATTGTTTTCCAATGTGCACTACTTTGCGTTTATCAGCATTGAATTTCATCTACTATTTTGTTGCCCAGTCACACAGTTTTGTAAGATCCCTTTGTAACTCTTTACAGTCTGATTTGGACTTGAGAAGTGTGTAACATCTGCAAATTCTGTTTGTCTCACTGTTTCACCCCTTTTTCCAGATCATTTATGAATATGTTGAACAGTACTGGTCCCAGTACAGGCTCTGGGGGACTGTTCTACTGTGTCCTAGAAAGTCTCATCTGTGTACCTCTCTGTATCCTTTAGCTCCTTACAGTCCAGCCATTCTGGCCTCATGTGGTCTCTGAAGGCCAGGGCTCCTTGCACTGAATGCACACATACGCTACTGCCCATAAACATGCATGTTGCGTTCAGTGCAATAAATTGGATAACTCCCACTCTGTTCCTGGGCTTCTGCCTGCTTTCTCTTTCTACTCCTGCAGCTCTTTCTTTTATTGTGTGGGTTGTTCTTTTTTTTAAATGTGGGGAGAGGTTACTGTCTTTAGTTTACAGAATGTTAATGAAGTATATCTACTCTCCCTCTAAACTCTCTTGCAAAACTCCCCTGTTAATTGCGCTTGCTTGCTAGTTTAATTTTACTGGATTATCTCTGGTTCTTGTGTTATATGAAGGAGTAAATAACATTCCTTATCTGCTTCCTCATCATCATTCATGATTTTATAAACCTCTGTCATATCCTCCACTACTTGTCTCTTTTCTAAATTGAACAGCCTCAGTCTTTGTAATCTCTCCTCATATGGAAGCTGCATTTTTTTTTACATGGGCTACCAGAAGTGCACGCAGTATTCAGTGGGTAGATGCACCATATATTTATATAGTGACATTGTGATATTAATTGTCTTCTTATCTATCCTTTTCATAATGATTCCTTACATCCTGTTAGCTTTTTTTGACTGCTATTGCACATTGAGCGATTGTTTTCAGAGAACTATCCACAGTGACCCCAGGATCTCCTTCTTGATCTAATTTAGATCCCATCATTTTGTATATGTAGCCGAGATTATGTTTTCCATTGCTTTGCATTTATTTATTTATAAGAAGAACAGAAAAGTCATGGTCTACTGAAGAGAAGTGAACAGAGTGATTTGTGTTAGGAGAATGCCTGTCAAATTGAAAACTAAGATCTACAAGACAGTAATTATGCCTACACTTTGTATGGGTTTAACTACTGGACACAGACAGAGACAGCCACATGTCTGCAATGTAGTGGAAATGAAAATATTAAGAGGGATCCTTGGAATTACAAAGATGGGCCATGTTTGGAACAAATAAATTAGGAAGAGTATGAAGATGATACCTTGTACATAAAAGATGAGGGAATCCATTCCTAGATGGTTTGGATATATGAAAAGAAAACTGGGAGAATGCATAGGAAACAATATGTTAAGCTTCAAAGTGGAAGGTCAAAGAAGAGCTGGAAAACCTCAGCTAGATAGATTGATGTCATAGCAAAGGATCTAATTAATTGTGGAGTTTCTGAGGAACTGCTTCAAGACAGACTGGAATGGAGAAGGAGGACTCGACGAGTTGACAAGATTATAGATGGGACTAAGGCTAGTGGAAGGATCATCTATGCTTGACAGCTAATTCATGAGAAAATGGGAAGAGCTCTGTTGTACCCAACCCTGTTGTCTTAGAAGTCTAACTAAAGGAATTCATTGCTAATTTTTAGAGAAAAGATCTAGGTAATTGTACTGTTACCAAATAATTCATCCTTCTATGTTATAGTAATGTGTTTGGTGGGTAGTGATATAATTTTAGATTACTTCACTTTCTTCTTAATTGGTATTGCCTTATAAGTAGGAGAGAGAAGGTGAGGAAAAATTACAAATTATGAAAAATTTATGTCTAACAAATAATGCAACCAAGAATGTACATAAATAACCCAGGGAAATGAAGACAAGTTCCAAAGGGGTTGCCGTGTTAGTCTAGTTCAGCAAAACAAACAAGGAGTCCTGTGGAACCTTAAAAGGCTAACAAATTTATTTATAGCATGAGCTTTCGTGGGAGAAAATCCCACTGCATCAGACGCTTGAAGTGGGATTTTCTCTCACGAAAACCCATGCAATAAATAATTTTTTTTAATCTTTAAAAGCGCCAGGAAAATGAAGAGCTGAGCTATATTGTTTACTTCCTCTGGCTTCATTTTGGTGTGATTTCTAAGTCAAACTTTGAATTTGGGAAGCTAGTTTTAGGTGAAAGGAGTGAGAAATGTATATAGATGCCGCTGTGCTGACAAAACTTGAGGTTCTAGAGTATCTGACAGGATTATTTCAACATCATAAACCCACCCTGTAAATGCAATTGACAAATATAAAAAAAGAGTAAAGTGGGGCAGATCTAGACCTTCTGAATGTTTTATGAGTATACCTATATGTAAAAACCATGCTTCTAAATTCATTACTATATGTTCCACTAAGTGATATTAAATTTCACTTCAATCTTCAGTTAGTGATCCACTTTTTTTTTCAAAATTAGTAGTAATCAACAATTTTATATGCAAGTCTGAACAGTTTCTTGATTCTGAACTGATTTTCTTTTAAGAAACAAAGGTATACGTGATTTTTCTTTGACCAAAATTAGCAAAATTCAGCTGGGATAAATTAAACTTCAGAATTTAATGTATACATTACAAACGATTGAGTTAAACTTCTTAACTTTTATCATCAGTTACATTGATCTTTAGTATAAATGTGTTAATAATAAAACAAGTCTTGTGCACCAACTATATCAGCTAATGGAATCCATGTTACTGATACATAATTCAACTTTATTTCAAAGGATCCTTTGGTGGTGAACCTCTCAAGCCCTGGCCCATTGACTTCAGCCATGTTTTTGTTCCTTCACAGCATGAGGGAAGCTGGCAGAGGCCCTCTTTCTCCCAAAGTTCTGTTCAGCCAGCTCTGTCAAAAGTAAGTGCAATCAATACAGTTTTGTTTTTAACAGAGGGTTACAAAGGATGCAGTCTCCATTATTTAAAATTATTAACTTATTGTGGATCAAACTAAAATACAAGCCTATAAACTGACATTGTTAATAGTATTCTGAGATATGTTGTCATCTATTCCTTGCTTAATTTTGGTGCAATAGTAAATTCTCCACTCAGTTTTAAGTGACTCATGTGATGGAACTGTTGCTGCTTGGGATACTCTTGGATGGTGGTATCCCTCATTTAGGTGTAGCCCTCCTTTTGTAGCCAGTGGGAATTGCATTTGCTTGTCCGACATTACCCCTTTACAATCTAAAAGATTTCACACTTGAGAGATTTTTCTAATATTCAGTAGAATTTTCCTTTGTTTAATTTAATTCCATTCATTCCAGTTAAATCTCTTTTGACTAGTCTAACAACTACTTTTCCTCTTTGATTTAAAACACTTCCAAAATGTGAACATAACTTGCATATAGTTAGCATTTATGCAAATTATACTGTACTGGCTTGAAATCCAGTTGACTTCCATGGGCTTTGGACCAGGCCCATAAAAAACAGGTGGGGGAGGGGGAGGAAGCTAAGGAAAAAGTCAGAAAAGAAAGATCTAATTCTCTGGCATCTGAGAATGTAATATATTAGGAATAAAATACATTGGTAGTGGTTTTACTGTGTCAAATATATGTACGTGTTTTATTTTTAAAAGAGTGTTAAGCTTTAAATGTGAACCCTATGCTTTGATGTTTTGTTTTGGCTTTGATCCAAAACTAAAAGGGCCTAGCAAGCAAGGACTTGAAGCACTGTTGAGATGGCATATGGCTCCAGATTGAGATGAACTTGCAAGCCCTAAAGAAACGCATGTTTCTTAGGGTGGAAAATGTTCAGTGTTGCTTTATAGGTGTATGTAATTGTGATACAGACACATTTACTTTTTAAAACACCTGTAGAAGTGCTGCAATTGGGTTAAATATTTTAAAATCATTACATATTTAAAGGACTACACTGTAAGTAGAAGAATCTGTAGCTTATAACAGAGCAGTGTAGTGCAATACAGTTGGCAATTCACAATTTTAATAAGTATAGAATGTTATGTGGTGTTAATTTTATTTTTTATGTAATTATGGTACACCACTCAATGCCTTTGTGCGGAAACAAATATTATAATGACAAGTCGTAATGAGCCCTCTACAGTTCTTGCTTGCACAGTGCACAAAAATACTCTGTGAATTATCCCAGCTTTTTATTTTGATCAGAAACCAGCACTGGTATGAAATAGTTGTGAGGTAGAAAAAACCTCTTTGGGGTCGTGACATACAGGTGACTATGGCTAGTGGCTCACTTTTTCCTAAACTTCTAGTGTCTTCTATGAACACAAGTAGTTTTTAAACTGAAGCAGGACTGACAAATGCAAGCAGCCTTGCATTATTTTCTTGTTTCCCCTGCATTATTTACCCCTCAAAATTTACCTGCAACTGCCTTGGGTTTGCCAGTGTACTGTTTATTGTACTTGATTTTTATTTGGTGTTTGTACTGTGGAAGAAAACACCAAATGCACATTTCCTGGATTTGAGTAAGAACAACCATCTTGTGTAGATAGCATTCTTAACCCTCTAGAAAGCAGGTGAGATACTTTCCTACTTGATAAAACCAAAATGTTACGGTCTAATAAATAATATAAAATAAAACACTCTTAATAGAGATTTATGGAAACAGATGAGATTATGATTTTTTTAAAAGCAAAAGGATTGGCATGAAAGTTACCAATATAGGGCCTGCAACAGTTGTTCTGAATGTACTTGAAGGGATGGAGGGAATCAATAACATGCTTTTAGAAAGTGTAGAAGGGTGAAATAGAAGATTTTGGAGGAAGCAAGGTTTGTACCATGAGGCCTGTTTCAGTAAAAATATCCTGTCAACTTCAGATAGGAGAGGGGTAAATGACAGCTGGTTTGTGTGCACATAAATAACTGTTAGTTCAAGGCTTCATGTAGTGCAACAAATCCAATAATATTAACATTTTTAAAAACCAGTATTGCTAAATTTCATAGCAGGACTGCACTTTATAGTGACTGTAATAATGTTACCTTCTTGATCATCTTTTTGTTACTTAGAGCCATCCCTGCTGACTTGAGTAAAATCTTATCTCATTCCTACTTTTTAGCCCTATAATCCTGTAGAGTGAACACTGTTCTGAGAGAGATTCTAATTATTTTCTGGCTCATGCTTCAATACTAGAACTGTCAGCCAAGTCCCCATTAGCAGCAATTACACTCGTGGAACCCCACTGAAGACGACAAACGGCTGCACAGGTATAACAGAGTGCATCATTTGGCTTGCAGAATCCTTTGTTACTGATGGTGATATGTGAACCAGAAAGAAAACAAATTGACAGTCAGCAAACTCAGTGAGTTTGCAAGTCTGGAAGCTAGAAAAAATATCTTTATTCAAATGGTTCTATTAACAAATTTGATCTGTTTAGAAGTATAAAGACTGAGTTCTAGACTGGCATTTTTAATAACATTTCTCTGGGTAGCACTGCAATGATAAAGTCAATCCAATTTATAAGCACCAGTATAAAGAAAGAGTTTAAATCATTATTTGAGGACTTCAGTAACTCAGTCTTAGGTTTACAGGTCTATTATAGGAATGGGTGGATAAAGTTCCGTGGACTGCATTGTACAGGAGGTGACACTGAATGATCATAACAGTCCCTTCTGACCTTTATAATCTAATGGTTTATGACTTAACACAGAGTGGTATAATGTGATTGTAGGTGGCCCTAACCAGCAAGAATTCCTTCAGCATTCTCAGTAAGCTGTAAAATAGACATCTAGCTACAGTACTTATGAGCCCTCAGAAATGGAATTGGAGTAATAGAGCCGTGTATTTACAAAGTTGTTGTATTACTATGGACCTCACCCATTAAAGATAAAACTGAAACAAATTCTCCAACTAAAAAAGCCTGTTTTATTTGATTCAGATGAATCTAAATTAATTTATTTACTATAATTGTATAGTTCTTGCTCTAGAACAGAAATGTTCTGCATTTTAGAACACAAAATATCTGTATTGCAAATGTAGAATAAGAGCTTAAAATCTCATACAGCCATTATCATTAAAGATAATGCTTTGCTTCATTAAAAGAATGAGATTGTGGTGAACAAGATCATAGCATTCTTATTTGAGACTGATCAAAAAAGTCTGAAGTTGTTTAATACTGTAAGGTGTCATCGTTGTTGAAGCTTGTGTTACAAGAATGGTTCAGTCTCATATTCAAATTCTTATGTTTTAGAAAGCCATGTAAAACTGAGGTTGGCTACACCAGGAGGGTTAGTGGTTTTTATATACCACACACACATCCAATGTCAATGAAATAGTTTGAATAGATCAGTGTTCGGTTTTAGTAACCTAACTACTGTCAGTTTAGTAGAGATTTTTGTCATAGGTCTACTTTTAGGCTGATTCTTTGATCTCATTGAGGTATCGATCCTTTGTCAAATTTGTTAATAATTAACTAAAAAATAATCTCTGCTTATATGGCACCTTTCAATAGCTCGTGATTAAAATTCTCTAGTCATACTTACTGAAAGTGATGAGAAACAATCAAAGTAAAAATCAGAAGATGTGATATTGGCAAGACAAACTATTAATTTTCTGAGATTTTGCTCAAATAAGTGACCAAAAGTCACGCTTATTAAGATAATAAATAAGAATGGCATGGGAGCTGTTTCTATCTTTATATAAAATAGTATGGAAATAGAGCAGTTGTGATTTGCCAAAGCTAATTAGTGAACCACTACTATTCCATTCTAGATCAGATTACCTGATTAGAGACTGGTTGGCTATAAACTGGAATCAGATGTCAGCATGCTAAAAGTATTTTGAAGCTAGTATTATCTGGAAGGTGTTCTGAAATATAAGTGAGTGTACTAGAACGGAAGAAGAAGCTGTAATTGAAACTGACTTTCCTGTGAAGATGTGTTCTAAATCTATAGTGAATGCTAGCTGAAATAACTTAAAACAGGCCAAATTAGCAAAAATGCACTTTTTTGCTCTTACCTAATTTTACCTCATTTATAAGAAACGTATGTAACCTGTTAGACTCATTGGCTATGTCTACACTGGCAAGTTAGTTCGAATTAAGGAAGCTTAATTCGAACTAACTAAAGCCATGGCTACACTAGGCTTTAATTAGTTCGAATTAAGGGCTTCCTTAATTCGAACTAATACATTCAAATATGCTATTCGAACTAAGGGTTAATTTGAACTCGTTAGTTCGAATTAACCAATGTGGCCATGTTAGTTCGAACTAATTGCTTAGTTCGAACTAACCGGCCCATTGAACTTAATGCAATTCACTAATTCAAACTAAGCAAATGCCATGAATGGCACTTGCTTAGTTCGAACTAAATTTTGCTAGTTCGAATTAAGTTAATTCTAACTAACTAAAATTTAGTTTGAATTAGTTAGTTCGAATTAACTAATTCGAACTAACTTTAGTAAGTGTAGACATAGCCATAGACTCTAAGGTCAGAAGAGACCAATATGATAATCTAGTCTGATCTCCCGCACGATGCAGGCCACAAAACTTCACCCATCCACTCCTGTAATGAACCTCTAACCCATGACTGAGTTTTTAAAGACTTTAAAATACAGAGAGTCAACCAGCAAGTGAGCCATGCCCAGTGCTACGGAGGAAGGCAAAAAAAACCCCAGCGCCCAAGCCAATCTGCCCTGGGGGAAAAATTCCTTCCCAACCCCAGATATGGTGATCAGTTAAACCCTGAGCATGTGGGCAAGTCTCACCAGCCAGTTCAGAAAAAATTATCTGTAATAACTCGGAACTCACCCCATCTAATGCCCCTTTTCAGGTCACTGGCATATCTATCACCAGTAGTAAAAAATGGACAATTGCCAAACTAAGCCGTCCCATCATATTATCCCCTCCATAAATCTATCAAGTTCATTTTTGAAGGCAACTATGTTTTTTGCCCCCACAGCTCCCCTTGGTAGGCTATTTCAGAGCTTTACTTCTCTGATGGTTAGAAACCTACGTCTAATTTCAAGCCTAAATTTCTTGATGGACAGTTTGTATCCATTTGTTCTTGTGTCCACATTGGCACTGTATTCAAATAATTCCTCTCCCTCCCTAGTATTTATCCCTCTGATGTATTTATAGAGAGCAACCTTCTTTTGGTTAGGCTAAACAAGCCAAGCTCTTTAAGTTGCCTCTCATAGGGCAGGTTTTCCATTCTGCAAATCATCCTTGTAGCCCTTCTTTGCACCTGTTCCAATTTGACTTCATCTTTCTTAAACATGGGGGACCAGAACTGCACGCAATATTCCAAATATTCCAGCACCTTGTATAACAGTACTAACACCTCCCTATCTCTACGGGAAGTACCCCTTCTGATGCACCCCAGGACCGCATTAGCTTTTTTCACGACCGCATCGCATTGACGACTCATAGTCATCCTGTGATCAACCAGTACGCCCAGGTCCTTCTCTTCCTCCGTCATTTCCAACTGATGCGCCCCTAACTTATAAGAAAAATTCTTGGTATTTGTCCCTAAATGCATGACCTTGCACTTCCCATTATTAAATTTCATCCTATTCCTAATACTCCAGTTTACAAGGTCATACAGATCTTTCTGTATGATATCCCAATCCTCCTCTGTATTGGCAATACCTTCCAACTTGGTGTCATCTACAAACTTAATTAGCATATTTCCACTTTTTGTGCCAAGATCAGTAATAAAAAGGTTGAATAAGATTGGTCCCAAGACCAATCCTTGAGGAACTCCACTAGTAACCTCCTTCCAGCTAGACAAATTCCAAAGGGGTAGCTGTGTTAGTCTATTGTAGAAAGACAATAGAGTCCTGTGGCACTTTTAAAGACTAACAGATTTATTTATCGCATGTCTCTGTGCCAAAGAATCAATGGACACAGATCTGACATCAGAAATTGCAACACTGCAAAACCTGTAGGGGAACACTTCAATCTCCCTGCTCACTCCCTTGACGACTTGTTAATAGCTGTGTTGAAACAGATGAATAACAAATCACAGCTTCAAAGAGAGACTGCAGAACTCGAACTTATATGCAAATTTGACTCAGTTGTCTTGTGGTTAAACAGGGACTATGGATTTTTCTCGCATTACAACAAGTGATTTGACCTCCCCCTCCTCTATGTGCTGTTCCCCAGTGTTTTGAATCCTAACACCTATTTTGATTTGCTGTTACAGCCTGACCTGATGCTATGTCATACACTCCCCTGCATTTAATTTCCTCCCACTCTGTAACTTTCCTATCTTCAAAGCGTCTGACGAAGTGGGATTTTCTCCCACGAAAGCTCATGCGATAAATAAATCTGTTAGTCTTTAAAAGTGCCACAGGACTCTGTTGTCCAGCTAGACAGTTCACCTTTCAATATGACCCATTGTAGTCTCCCCTTTAACCAGTTCCTTATCCACCTTTCTATTTTCATATTAATCCTCATCTTTTCTAATTTACTAATAATTCCCTATGTGGAACTGTATCAAATGCCTTGCTGAAATCTAAGTAAATTAGGTCCACCGCATTCTCTTTATCCAAAAAATCTGTTATCTTCTCAAAAAAGGAGATCAGGTTGGTCTGGCACGATCTACCTTTTGTAAAGCCATGTTGTATTTTATACCAGTTACCATTAACCTTGATATCCTTAAATACTTTCTCTTTCAAAATTTTCTCCAAGACCTTGCATACTACTGAGATCAAACTAACAGGCCTGAAGTTACCTGGATCGCCTTTACTCCCTTTCTTGAAAATAGGAACACATTAGCAATTCTCCAGTCATACGGTACAACACCTGTGTTCACAGATGCATTAAAAATCCTTGCTAATGGGCTGGCAATTTCATGTGCCAGTTCCTTTAATATTCTCGGATGGAGATTATCCAGACCCCCTGATTTAGTTTCATTAAACAGCTCAAGCTTGGCTTGTATGTCAGGTATGGTAATTTCCACCTCCACGTCCTCATTCCCATTAGCTACCCTACCTCTATCCCAAGCTCACCATCACCCTCATTAACGACAGAGGCAAAGTACTTATTTAGATATTCAGCCATGCCCATGTTATTCTTGAACAGATTAATACAGAATGATTTACAATATATTTTTTACTGAAAACAAACAACATAACACGCTCCACTCTGTTATGTATGGACTACAAAATTGAGTTGAGGTTTTCTTTATTTTGTAATTTTTATTTCCAGTAACAGCAAATTAGAAAGAGGAGTTGATCTATTCATTTTTAATTGGGGAAAAGAAAGTCAGTGTCTCAGTCCACAGTTGGCTTAGTAATGGATCTTCTTGCAACAAGCAGAAGTAAATTGTGCCTACAGTGATTGCCTTAACTGGATTTCACTTGACTACTTGCTTGTGGATTGCATGATGATTGTGAAGGTGAGCTATCAATGTGTCATGACCCTCCAGAATGTAAATATACTTTACACAGTGGTCTGTATAATCACATATCACTGGAACAATTTACCAAGGGTTGTGGTGGATTCTTCATCACTGGTAATTTTTAAATCAAGATAGGATATTTTTGCAAAATATATGCTTCAGGTATGACTTTGGCTTCTATTATAGGTGAAACTAGATGATTACTAGCCTTGGAATGGATGACAAAGTGGCAATTTCATAAGTCTAAGCAGGTGAAATACAGAAGCCGTCTGTACCTCATGATAAATTTTCCTTATTCTTTTGTCTGCTTGGCAGAAATATTAGAAGTCTGCTACTTTTTGACTAGAAAACATGCTGTACTCTAATAATAATGTTTTCATGTGTTTATATGAGGCTGATTCTTCAAAAACAAATAATCTTCCTTAGTATGGATATAGGTCAGATGGGAAGTGTAGATCGGGATAAAAGAGGTATTGATTTACGCTCTGGAAGGGTGAGTAATATACTGTGGTCTGAGAGCTCTAGTAACACTACTAGTGTAGGACATGACATTGCTATAATTATTGCTACATTGCTATAATTAAACATCTGATGCTAGCAGTCCTTTTAGAGTTTGGTACTAGAGGCTCAGTTTTCAAATGTGAATTCTCAGGTTTACTTTCTTCGTGTTTGTAGGATGTTAGGCACCCAAATACTTGCTTAGATGCCAAGGGCCACTTTCAGTGTCCAAATACAAGAGCTAGGTACCATAACTGTGTGAAAATAACACTTCTGAACTTTTTCTACTATCTCAGGCTAGAAGTGCTTAGTGAAAGAGAATTCAAGAGTTTAAGAGGGAAAGAAGAACAACAGGAGAGGGATTGAGGGGGAGAAGAGTCAGGACTGCACAGGTAAGAATAGAAACAGGACATGTAGAGAAATTAAACAAAAAGATGGTACCATTTATTGGTCTGTGACAAGAAGCTCTGACTCTGAAAATAAAACTAAATGTCAGCCAGGAATACTAAAAGGAACTTGAAGGGGACATGCAAATTGGCTGACTAAAGATGACAAGAAAATTGAGGCACGATCCCTTCAATAATGTGAGCCCTGTCTTAAATTTCTAGATGGGCCATTGAATACATTCACCCTCTTATAGAAAGGGGTAATTTTGTGATCATTTATAATAAAACAACGAAAGGACAATAGTGTCAATTGTGGGGGTGGGGAGAGGTGAATGGTGGTGGTGGGTCGATAGGTTGAGGAAGGGGAAAAAAGAAAGAAATGGATGATTCTTTCTATAGCAACTGTTTAGCGTCTGGTACTAATTCATCCACTGTTAATTTTGTTAGTGTTGCAGCTGTCAGACGTTTTGCTGGGACAGATTGTGTGCATAGCTACAGGGCCCTTCTGTTTGTTTTCCACTATTCTGAATATTAGGACTGCAGACTTCTGACTTATCTAGAGACTTAGTGACTGACATGACATTTATGTATTAAGAGGACATAAATATTTCCTATGTTTGATATGGGTGAGTAATTTTATCAGTGGAAGAAACTTCAGTTTCTTGTTTAGATTTGTGCATGAGGTTAATGTTACAGGACTTCAGTGTTAAATGCGTGTATTTTCAGGTATCTGAAAAATTGCTCTTTATTTGCTCCAAAACACAGCTAATTGTTTTGCTGCACGAATGTTGTGAAACAAGATTTTATTGCTGGTCTTCACGTTCTGGATGATGTGGAACAAAGTACTTCTGGTGAAGAAGAGAGATCTCTCCCCTCCCCCCAATATATTATAAAAGGCAGGGAGGGATTCACTGTGGATGTGGTGAATTGAGGTTACAGGCACTTACGTTTGCTGAGCTTTTTGCAGACAAACCTTACAAAATATCCTCAACGTTCCACTATACTTGTGGCTGCTGAGAGAAATAATGTTTACAGAAAGATGAAATAAATGCTACAGGTGGGTCATGGAATGAAGGAAAGAGAAATCATATATATATATATATATATATTTTTTTTGTCAATCTGTTAGAAGACAGTAGAAGAAGGGTTGAGGATTTTCCACAACTTTTCTTCTTTTTTTTTTTTTTTTTAAATTAAGAGTTCCCAGCTTTTGTTGGACACCTACTTCATTAAAAACAAACAAACAAAATCTCTCTTCCAACATCAGACCATAGGGGCTGATTCTTAGAGCCCTGCATGGATACAAATATGTGGATCTGCCTCCAATCTGCATCTGCAAGAAATGATCCGCAGCTATCCGTGGATGCGGATATAATGTGGTTATCCGCAGATATCTGTGTACTTGCAGGGCTCTAGCCATACACAGATAAAAATATGTGGATTTGTATCCGATCTGCATCTGCAAGAAATGATCTGCGGATATCCGCATTGTATCCGTGGATATAATGCGGGTATCTGCGGATATAATGTGGATATCTGCGGATTTGCAGGGCTTTACTGATTCTTTCATGACTGACCATAGAGAATTTTTATGTGAGTCTCTGTGACTTGCTCCACTTACGGAGTTCTCTCAGGCTGACCTCTTGTCCCTTTTGTGCTGTGGAAATAAAATCAGATATATTGGTGTTATACCCCCTTTGATCCATGCAAAAAATAAGTAGATGATACACAGTTTTTAAATTAGACTAAAGAATGCTGTAAGGAACTTCAGAAAAACTTAACAAAGCTATATGAATGGGCAGCACAAACATGTATGACGTTAATTGCTGGCAAGACCAAGGCAATGCATGAGTGAAGGAATAATTTGCACTACTCTTATATGTTCCTGGGTTCTAAATTAACTGTAACCACTCAGGATGTACATCATTTTGAAGAACTCATTGCAGATATTTGCTTGGTCTGCAGTGGTGGTAAACAGACAAACAAAATGTATGTTTTGATATATAAGAACAGGATAGAAAACAATACTGAAAATATTTTAGTGTCATTATATAATCATTGGTATGCCCTAACCTGGAATACTGTGTTCAGTTCTGGGCAGTTTGCCTCTCTGATATCTTTTTTGAGACAAGGTGGGTGAGGTAATGTTTTTTATTGGACCATCTTCTGTTGGTGAGCAAGACATGTTTTTGAGTTTACACAGAGTTTTCAAGTCTGGGAAATGTGCTCAAAGTGTTGCAATTAAACACAAGGTGGAATATGTTTGTTAGCATAAATAGTAACACACTTTTCAAGGGACCATTCAAGGTGAAGTGCCTGTTAACACCTCTCCAGTCATGGTGGGAAAGGAAGTGGGGTTTGGGAGGGAAAGGCAGCTGAGTAAGGTTTGTTACTGGATTATAGATTGTTGTAATAAACCATAAATCCAGAATCTCTATTCAGTCCATGGTTTTTAGTCTCTTGCAAAGTAATGAATTTAATTTGTTCCACATTATATGTAACTTTGACACTCTGAGTACATTTCCCAGACCTGAGGAAGAGCTCTGTGTAAACTTAAAAGCTTGTCTCTCTCACCAACAGAAGTTGGGCCTATATATCATCTCACCCCCCTTACATCTCTACTGTCCTGGGACAGGTAAGGCCACAATAACACTATATACATGTTTGAAAAATACAGTAGAAATAGAAAGGATCCAGAGACCGGCAACAAAAATTATTTAGAGGCACAGATACACTTCCATATGAGGAGAAAACCTTCAGGTGCTTTGTCTTTGTTTCCTAATACTCATGAAGAAAGCACAATAGAGAGAACAAAAGAACAGCCATTCTGGGTCAGACAAAAGTCCATCTAGCTCAGTATCTTGTCTAACAACAGTGGCCAATATCAGGTGCTTCAGAGGGAATGAACAGAAGAGGTAATCATCAAGTGATCCCTATTGTGCATTCGCAGCTTCTGACAAATGGTTTTGTATCCCTGCCCATCCTGGCTCATAGCCATGGATGGACCTATCCTCCGTGATCTTATCTAGTTCTTTTTTGAGCCCCGTCGTACTCTGGGCTTTCACAACATCCTTTGGCAAAGAGTTCCACAGGTTGACTGTATATTGTGTGAAAAAATACTTCCTTTTGTTCGTTTTAAACCTGCTGTCTATTAATTTCATTTGGTGACCCCTAGTTCTTGTGTTATGAGAAGGAGTAAATAATATTTATCTGCTCCACACTAGTTGTTATTTTATAGATATCTATCATATCCTCCCTTGGTTGCTTCTTTTTCAAGATGAAGTCTCAGTCTTGTTAATCTCTCCTCATATGGAAGCTGTTCTATAACCCTAATCATTGTAGTTGGCTTTTTCTGTCCCTTTTCCAATTCCGCTATATCTTTTTTGGGATAGGGCAATCAGATCCACACACAGTACTCAAGATGTGGGTACACCATGGATTTATGTAGAGGGAATATTATATCTTCCGTCTTATCATCTGTCCCTTTCCTAATGACTCCCAACAGTTTTTATTATCTTTTCTGATACCATAATTACCTTTCTGGACTGCTGCCGCCCATTGGGTGAATGTTTTCAGAGCATATTCTACAATGACTCCAAGATCTTTCCTGAGTGGTCACAGTTGGTTAAGACACCATCATTTTATATGTATAGTTGGCTTTATGTTTTCCAATGTGTAATTCTTTACATTTGTCAATATGGTGATGGGGTTTTTTTGTTTTAAAAAAAAATGTATTGCTTCTATATATTGTGATTGGACTACTTTTATTATAGTTGTGGATTTGTTTTAAAGTGTTGCTTAATTCTGGAAAACAAAGGATGATTTAATATTGAGTACATAGGAGGATTATTAAACTTTTAAAAGAACTGCATTATTTTAACAAATATTGTATTTGTGTTGCACACTTTTTAGCTAGTACTGTATAAGTTTCATTGTAAAATATTGCCACATTTTAACTGGTAGATGATGATTAGAAACATCTTTTTAGCTGATGTATCAGATATAAATGCAAGATCAGCAATGAAATCATAGGCTTAAGTAACATGTACAGGGCTGTCACAGTTGTCCTTCACTTCTTGTGACCATTAACAGGAGTTCAACCTGTTCTGTCATTATACTGCTGACACTGTACAACAGGTTGTAGCGCATTGGGACTGGCTTCCATATGTCTGCACATCTGTGAGTGGTCAATTCAACCAACCATCTTAGAATCCTCCACTTTCGCCAAGGATCTTGCTTGAAGCATATTTTCAAGGAGACAAGAGCACATCTTTTAGCTGTCGGATATCTATGACTCAATGAGGATTTATTCTTTTACTCCCAAATTTTGGTTTATAAGGTTTGGAAATTTCTTGTAAAAACTCTGTATTGTTCTGGTTCACCTTTGTGTATCCTACACCTCCCCCCACATTCTCCCAACAAAAAGCAGACCCACCAATCCCAAGCATTTTTTCCACAGCATTCTAGAGATTTAGAATTAACAGTGGCATTATTTAGCACATTACAGGCATGGGTGCCCAACTGTTCGTATATTAAACAGTGTGTTAACAATGACATCACTTGTCAGTCACCGTGAACCAGCCAAATCTTACTTAGCATCTTTTTAAAAAATGTTTTCCTGTCACTTCATCTTTAAAATGTTAACTGTTATGCTCTAATCTTCATTTCCATCCATGTTATATCATGTGATAATTCTTTGTTTGTTCATTCAGTTAATCCATTTTAGCTATAATGAGGAAAAAACAGATCGTTTAAAGCAAAGAAAATTTAAACAGAAGCCCTTCTAGCCCTGTGTGATGCCCCTCACACCACAACTACTCTCTAAAACAAAAGGAATCTTAATGATTTCTGCTTATGTATCCTTTCCCATATAAGACAATAAAGTTAATATGTAGAACATCAAATGAAACTGTTCTCCCTTAACATTTTATTACTAAATTCCTTTTGATTAACTGTGTGTGTTGTCAGTTAATGGGAAATGATGCTACAAATCCATTATTGACACTGAAAAATGCATTAAATTATCCTTGAGTTGTGAATCTGTCTCTGGTTCAAGTGAATTGTGTTTATCCTACAATAAGAAAGGATTTGTATAAGCCTTGCTCATGGTTTTATCTCTGGAAAATGTCAGGTTTCATCCTCATCAGTTTTTCCCCATTTTTCTTTCGTATATGGGAGTTGTGTGCATACATATATTTGTGTAAATATATAGAAGGATGCCTGCTGAATATATTGACTAATTTTAGGTGCTTCAGAGCAACAGCGGGGTATGTATAGCAATATTGGAAGTCAGATCTGTGGCAAAAAACCAATAATGTTCTGTCTCACTGATTTTTCCAAAAGTGAATTGATTTCAAAGCTTGTTACTAAAATAAATTTCAGCATGAAGAGGGATTTTATAGATGTCACTGATCTTGCCATATGTTAGCCATAGAAGACCTCAATAGTATATGACAAACAGGAACAGAATGCAAATTATGAAGTAGTATATTTGCATATATGAGTGTTTGATCTGGATATATATTTTGCATTTGAGTAATTATTAATGCTCATTGTTATTATTTATTATTTTTGCGGTAGATTCTAAGAGCTCCATGTTTCACATTCCTTCAGTGTTCCTCTGACAGGATATTGGTATACTTCCAAAGCAAAGCTGATCAGTTCTGATAGAAGGCTAGGAAAAAACTTGTTGTCTTGCAGCCTGGAACAGCTCAAGACCATGTCTGGACAAGTGAAATTACTGTGCACTGGACGAGATGATGACATGCGTTTAAAAGTAGACGCATTGACTAGCCAGAGTGCCCATCTGAGCCTGAAAACTAAATGAAAAATGAAAACTAACCCTCTTGCATTGATTTCATTTCAAGTATGACTGAGCAGTGAAAGAAATAGTTTTTTTCTAGCCAGTCTGCTACTTTGATGAGATTCCTACTTGGACTGTGCTCCATCAGTTGTGTCCCATATTTTCAGAGGGGGTGCATGTGGTTAACTATGCACAGACTGTTCTCGAAGTGCAGTAGGGCTTATAGCTGCTCTTTGCTAGCATTTACAAGGAAACTTCAACTAACATCTCAGGTTAAATTCATTGGCCCAGGATTTAATTGACATTCAGATTGGCAGCTTGTTCTTGAAAACAGGGCATGCAATATTCTGACAGAAGGGCTGGCCTATAAGCCTCTTTAATGTGGAGTAAAATTTACGTTTAGAATAAATACTTTAACACAGTCTCATTTAGGCTAAAAGAAATTTGAAGACAATAAAACTGTAGATCTCTGCAGTACTTTGACAAGTTATCTAACACGGATTCTAATAACAAGCCTGTCATCCAAAGGAAATCTTTATTTGACTTTTGCAATAGAAATTACTTCATTTTTGGTTGTAGAATATGTGTTAAAGTATAGATTGTATGTTATGTTGGACTGTTAGTATAAAAGAGTTTCACAGGCTTTTGAATGGAAGCCATGATTTAGGCTACTATCTGTCTGCCATAGGATCCAGTGTTTGTTTTATAAATAGATATCAATCCATGTAGCACGTACATGCCATTTGTAGAAGCTGCTGAACCACCCTGCATGAATTTTGCCTCATTTGAGTTTGCGAAGGAGACAATGCTGCTTCTGACTTTTATTATTAGAAAAAAAAATTGCTAGTGGTCTTTCCAGGGTTTTTTTTTTTTTTTTTTTTTTTTTTTTTTCCCTTTTTCATTTGTCCTGGATAATAACTGTAAAATCAGCTTCTGTCTATGTTCCTTGTGTGTCCTTATCCTGACTCCCAAGCCGGCTTGTTTCTTTTGCTGCTGATGCCAGACACCATACAAGAGAACAGATCAAAGGACGATGCACTGTGAGTGGACAAGGACAACACCAAAATTGTGTTTCCTACAGCATGTGGAATAAGCATTCCTTATTTGACAGTTTTCTAATTCTTATGGACCAAAAATTTTGCAAGACTAGATTGTGCTTTTTTGGGGTTTCTCTGAAATCTGTAGTGGTTTCGATCATTGTATAATATGGGAAGAGTTTAGATGTGGGACTGATAGGAAGGGTAATGTCTTCTAGTAACTGTAAGCAAGCATTTGATAGTACATATTTTAAAAGATACTGAATTTTTATGGCATATTTTGCTATTTTGCCTGTTCATGGATGAATACTCCATTCCACTTGATAGTAAGATGGTAAGTGAAATAAATAATCCACTAAAAATATCTGTAAATAAGAGCAGAAGTTAGTTGGAGCACTGCAAAAACAGTGAATTCCTTGAAGAACTGTTCTCAGTTATTATGGCTATTGTTTCCATTCTTCTGCTCCTCAGTGTGTTCCTATCTGCCTTCTGACAGCATAGGGCGTCTGGCGCGACCACCACCCGGACGACGAGGTGACCTTCACCTTTGTCCGGGTGGGGGAAGATCGGTCGTGTCACTCCCGGTTGGACCACATTTACATCTCTAGGTTCCATCTTGCACAAGCCCACTCCGCCGGCGTACGGCCGGCCCCCTTCACGGATCACCATCTGGTGACCGTGAAGGCCTCTCTGTCGGCAGAGAGGCCGGGGCCGGCCTACTGGCACTTTAACAACAGCCTGCTGGAGGATGTGGGCTTCGTGGCGTCCTTCCGGGAGTTCTGGCTGGCCTGGCGGGGGCAGAGGCCTGCCTTTCCCTCGGCGCGGTTGTGGTGGGACGTGGGGAAGGTGCGCGCCCGGCTCTTCTGCCGCGACTACAGTCGGGGGGCCAGCCGGCGGAGGGATGCGGCGATAGAGCAGCTGGAACGGGAGGTCTTAGAGCTGGAGAGGCGTCTGGCCACCAGCCCTGAGGATCCGTCCCTCTGCGGAGCGTGCCGGGAGAAGCGGGAGGAGCTCCGCGGCTTCGAGGATCTACGGGCCCGGGGAGCCTTTGTTCGATCCCACCTCCATCTCCTTCGGGAGATGGATCGCGGTTCCCGCTTCTTCTATGCCCTGGAGAAATGGAGGGGGGCTAAAAAGCATGTCACCTGCCTCCTCGCTGAGGATGGCACCCCCCTCATGGATCCGGTGGAGATGCGTGGAAGGCCCAGGGCCTTCTACGCCGGTCTTTTCTCCCCGGATCCGACCGAAATCACCGCCTGTAGGGTGCTCTGGAATGAACTTCCCACGGTCAGCGAGGGCAACCGGGACCGGCTAGAGCTACCTCTCACTCTGGCCGAGTTCTCGGAAGCCCTCCGTCTCATGCCCACCAACAAATCTCCGGGCATGGACGGGCTGACTGTGGAGTTCTACCGCGTGTTCTGGGACGTCCTCGGCCCGGACCTCGCCATCGTCTGGGCTGAGTCCGAGGAAAGCGGAGTGCTCCCCCTTTCTTGCCGGCGGGCAGTCCTGGCCAAGAACGGGGACCTCCGCGACCTTCGGAACTGGCGTCCCGTCTCGCTCCTCTGCACGGACTACAAAATCGCAGCCAAAGCCATCTCGCTGCGGCTGGGGTCCGTGCTGCAGGACGTGGTCCATCCTGACCAGACCTACACCGTCCCGGGCCATTCCATCTTTAACAACCTGTACTTGGTCCGGGATCTCTTGGAGCTAGGGTGTAGGGATGGTTTGTCGTTCGCCCTCCTGGCCCTGGACCAGGAGAAGGCGTTCGACAGGGTGGACCACGGGTATCTCCTGGGCACCCTGCAGGCGTTCGGCTTCGGACCCCGTTTTGTGGGGTTTCTCCAGGTGCTGTACGCCTCCGCAGAGTGCTTGGTCAAGCTTAACTGGACCCTGACCGAACCTGTCAGCTTCGGGCGAGGAGTACGTCAAGGCTGTCCGCTGTCAGGCCAGCTGTACGCTCTGGCCATGGAGCCCTTCCTCTGTCTCCTCTGTCGGAGGTTGACGGGGTTGGTGCTCCGCGAGCCAGAGCTGAAGCTGGTCCTGTCCGCGTACGCTGACGACGTGCTCCTCATGGTCCAGGACCCGGGAGACCTGGAGCGGTTGGAGGCTTGCCTGACCATCTACTCGGCAGCCTCCTCCGCCCGGGTCAACTGGGTCAAGAGCTCTGGCCTGGCGGTAGGGGCCGGGTGGCCGGCCGGCTCTCTCCCACCCACGCTTCAAGCCATCCGGTGGAGCACGGGTCCGCTGCTCTATCTCGGCGTTTACCTTTCTGCCACGCATCCCTCCCTGGATGACAACTGGCGAGGTTTGGAAGACAGGGTGTCTGAGCGGCTGCGGAGATGGACAGGACTGCTGCAGTGCCTCTCCCTTCGTGGGAGGGCACTGGTCGTCAACCAGCTCGTCTTGTCCATGCTCTGGCACCGGCTCAACACCCTGGTCCCGCCCCCGAGTTTCCTGGCCCACCTCCAGAAGACAGTTCTGGAGTTCTTTTGGCCAGGACTGCACTAGGTCTCTGCAGGGATCCTGAGTCTTCCCCTGGAGGAGGGAGGGCAGGGCCTGTGCTGTGTTTACAGCCAGGTCCACGCCTTCCGCCTCCAGGCCCTGCAGCGACTCCTTTATAGTGCAGGTAGTCCGGCGTGGAGCCAACTGGCGTGCACCTTCCTCCGCCGCTACCGAGGGCTCCGATATGACCGGCAGCTCTTTTTTATCAATCCGAGAGGTTTTCCGCGAGACCTCTCCGAGCTGCCGGCCTTCTACCAGGACCTCCTCCGGACCTGGAGGCTCGTTTCGGCCTCCAGGTCCCTTGTGCCCACCGAGGGGGAGGACCTCCTCACGGAGCCTCTGCTACACAACCCCCATCTTAGTGTGCAGGTGGCGGAGGCCCCCTCCGTGAGGCGGAGGCTGGTCCTGGCAGGTGTCACCAAGGTCGGAGACCTCCTGGACTATGCCCGGGGGGACTGGGTGGATCCCCTTGTGCTCGCTGAGCGCATGGGGCTCTCCACCCTTCGAACCCCCCGGCGCCTACTCCAGGAGGTGAAGGCAGCCTTGCCCCCTGCTGCTCGGGACTACCTCGAGCAGGTCCTGCGAGAGGGTGCTCCCCGCCCCCCCCTCAGTCCTGGCCCTCCGGAGCTTTTAATCGGGCCCCAGCCCCGTGAGCCCCCCCGGCCGCCCCCACCACATGCCCCGAGCCGGCTGCTGGACCTGCAGCCGGTCCCCTTTCGAACCGCGCCCCGCAAACATCTGTACACGCTCGTGCTCCACACCATTCACTTCCTCGCCCTCGTGTCCCGCCCCGATACAAAATGGCGGGACCTGATTCCATCTGTGGAGGGCGAGGATCCCCGGTGGGCCAGTCTGTATGCCACCTTGACCCCACGGCCCGCCGGGGACATAAGCTGGCGGCTCCTTCACGGAGCTGTGAGCACGGGCGTGTACTTGGCGCGGTTCACTCCCCGTCCCGACACCTGCCCCTTTTGCGGTGTGAGGGAGACCCTGGCGCACGCCTATCTTGAATGCGCCAGGTTGCAGCCCCTTTTCCGGCTCCTCCAGAACCTCTTATTGAGGTTCCGGCTGCACTTTTCCCCACACCTTTTCCTTTATGCACTTCCCATCTGTGGCCCCACAAAGTCGCGGGACCTCCTCACCAACCTCCTCTTGGCCTATGCCAGAACGGCCATATACAAAACCAGAGAGAGGAGGTTGGCTGAGGGAGGCTCCTGCGACTGTGGGGCCTACTTTCGGTCCCTTGTCCGTTCACGTATCCAGGCGGAGTTCCTCTGGGCAGCGTCCACTGGCTCCCTCAACACCTTCCGGGAGCAGTGGGCGCTGTCCGGGGTTCTCTGCTCGGTGTCCCCTTCTGAGTCCCTGATTTTAATCCTTTGACCCGCACACCCGTTCCTGTTTTCCATTCGTTGTCCCCCGCAATTAATTGAAGACGGGTCCAGTGCTCCATCCCCTTAGGCTGGGGAGGGAGTTTTAGCAGTGGGCGGGCTTGCGCCCGCCCACTTCCCCGTCCTTTCAAATAGGACAGCATAGGGGGCTGTTACCTTGAGGATAGCTTGACTTCATTCCCATGGGGAACAAAGGGAAGCAGTTTTAAAAGAAGACAATTCTCAGGGCTTATCTACACTGAAAATGCTGTGTCAGTAGACCCGCCAGTGTGGACCCACTCCATCGATCATGGAAGCACTCTCCCATCGACTCAGTAACTCCATCTCTCCAAGTGGAGTAACACTGCATCACTGGGAGAGCCCTTCAAGTCGAAGCAGCCGAGTAAAGAGACTGGCGTAAGTGAGAGTAACTCAATCAACGGAAGATGTGCATTCTGCAGCATGCAGATTGCGTATCTCCTGTCGACTTAGCACCACCGCGTAGACTAGGCCTCAGTGAGTGTCTCTTAGGAAGCTGGTTTGGTTCTTCAGTCTCTGCTGAAGGAGATATTTTAAGTTATGAAAAATAACAGTAATTCTAAACTTCTTTTCAAAAGCATTTATTTGCACCAGATGTATTGAACGGTGCAATTGTTGGGGGTAATGTAGAAGCATGTAGAGATCAGGGGTGGAGGCAAGAAAAACCTTCGTTTGTGCATTGCAGAATGTAGAGGGCAGAAGAGAGGAGAAATGGGAAACTTGGGCCTATATGTACAAGGGAATGTGGAGCACAGGCAGGAAAGGAAAAAAGAATAATATTCTGACTGCTTTGTGCTGTCTTGATGATGCAAAGCAGCTGTAAATCTGGCTTAACCGGCTAATATACTCTTTGAGATCTTCTGGTGTGTCACAAAGCTACCAGAGAATACTAGTGAAACTGGCCTTAAAACGATTTGCTTGATACTATATATCAACATTTCTGTAGAATCATTAAAAATAGCAAATGGTGACATTCTTTTTGGGCCTCTTTTTAGTGTTCGTGTATAAAAGTTTTAGGGATTTTTTAAATTAGCAAGCAAAAACTAAGTTAAGGTAGATAATACATATCAGTAATATACAATACACGGAAATTGTAAATATATCACAAACAAGCATTACAAACCCTGGAAATTCAGAGTTAAGGTTAAACTTAAAAGAAATGCAAATGTGAAGATATGGAAATACCCAAACAACTTTTAACTCTGCTCTGCAGTGGCACTGTGCAATAACCAGATGATTATAGTGAAAGCATTTTACAGTTTTTGGTCCTAGAATAAATTGTCTTTTAAAGATTGAATGCTTTTTCATCCCTCTCAAGATACTGCTACAGGGCAGAGTTAAGTTGTTTGGGTGTCTAAGCAATGTATTTCCTTATCTGAACATGTGTAGCTAACCTAACAATTTCTAATTCAGCATCTAGATTTTTTTTTTGTAAAATCCTGAAGCCTCTACCATTAATTTTACCATGATGCCAACTACGTTCATAGGAAGCTGTTATCATACCAATCACCACTATTATTAACTTCTCACTCCCCTTTCAAACAGTCCCCTGGCTATTTCTATCTTTGTAGATAAAAATAACACAACTTCCATGAGGCATTTAAGAATTCAAAGACCATTCTGGATTTATCTGTTAATCACACTGTCATTTTGTGTGGTTTGTTTTTTATTTTTAGGTCTTATAAGATTGCTTACATATACTTCTGGTATGTAATTCCATTCGATTTTACAAGTAGAAGGGCCTTTCACACACTAAATGGTCAAACTTCCTTACTGGGAACAGTCAGGAACCCTTATAAGGGTTCATCCTCTAGTGTTAAGGATTATAAATGATGACTAAAGTTCCACCCTAGGACTCCTCTGACTCTGCTTTCCTCCATGTGACTTTTTAGCCATACTCTTTTCCCTTCCAACTGTTGATTGAAGTGGCCTGTTTAAAGGAGTTTACCTCTGCAGAAAACATTGGTAAATTGCTGCCTTTTGCTGTAAATATTTTTACAGTATTTCATAAGGACATAGAAAATTACTGTACCCAGTTTTGTTTTCAAATCTAGTTCATGGGAATCAGATAATTTAATCTTCTTTCTTTCTGCCAAAGGAGGCCTTTAGGCACATGCTGGATATCATCTGGGCTGAGGCAATGTGTTTCCATAGACAAAAGTGCTTTGTAAATTGACTTTTGTGCTCTTCAAAGGCTCAAAAAGAACAAAAATCCTCTAGATAAATTGTAGTTAAATGGTTATTAAAGGAACATTTCTAGCAGAAGGCTTGCCTTAGCTATTTAGAGTAAGGGTTTATTCTTCTTAGAGGATGGCTTCCTCTTGGGCTGACAAGGAAATCTGTTTCAATGGACAAGATCAGCCAAGTATTAGTGTGTTGATTCATCCTTTTACTCATCATTACAGAGTGACTGTAAGAATCTCTGAACGTGCAGTCTTTGGATGTGGAATTCTGAGAGCCAATGTGTTAGATGGCATGCTCTGCTTTCCTCCATAGGGAGCCTGCTTGCTGCCAGGATAGGAATGCTAAGCAGGAGATTCCCTCACAGAAAGGAACATTTTGATTTGACTTTCTGTGTAGAAGCCAACCTTGATCTGAGTTCTAATTATGGCAGTGTAGTTTCTAATTGTGTTTTGTCTTGTCTTGTACAGATCAATCACATTATGCTCAGCCCTTATATATATATATAAAAATAAAGCAAAGAAGGCAGTTGTTAGCTGGAAATCAGTTTGAAGAATTTTGGCTAATGGGCTTTTTGGTATCAAGATGTGTTGCAGAGTTTTCCATAAATGAAATGAGCAGAATGTCTAGGCAAACTGGGGGCTTTGGAAACTGATTCTAGGTACCGAGGCAAGGTAGCAGTGAGCCATGCAGAACAGGTCCAATAAAATCCTGGAATTAACCGATGGTTTTTCTTTTTTCCAATTTTTTTAACTAGTTCATTCTCCACCTAATTTCTCATTAGGTGTTTTTGTGTTGTATTTTCATTGCTCGGGTCACTGGGTGGGTGGGGGGACCCTTTCCTGTGCTCAGTGTTATATGCTGCTTTTGTCCAAGTGGTATAGCTAATTCGGACTTCCAATAAGGGCAGTTCAGGGGCAGAAACTGACCTAGAATCAACTTTGTGCTAAAAGACAAACTTGTGCAGTTTCATGTTGTTGTTTTTAAGTTTAGTACACTGCAGGAATGGGTGTTGAAGCAAAAGACAGGCCAGATCATTCCTCCTATAGTTAGATGACTGTTTCTATTGGAGAACCCTTCGAGTACTGTTACATGTCAGGGGTAAAAGGGGTAAGGGGTAGCCGTGTTAGTCTAGTTCAGCAAAACAGACAAGGAATCCTGTGGCACTTACATGTCAGGACAGTTACCGGTGGAATTGGGGAAGATTTCCAAAATGATTTGAAGGTTATGATAGCTGATGCAAATGTAAACAACTTTTGGATGTTAAATTGTATTATCAAGAATTGTCTAACACTACTGAGGTTTCTTTGTATTCTCTTGCTAGCAAGTAACAACAGAGAACATTACTGAGCATCATATATTGCTTTCTTTGTGCTTTGGGCCCAGGGTTTAAAGTAAGGGGGAATGCACTGGAACGCAGTTCTGGGGCCCCCAAATTTGAGGGTCCAGAGCTTCCTTAATTCAAACTAACTTGCCAGTGTAGATATAGCCTTTGTGTATAGAATTGTCTGACCACTACTTCCAGGTTTTTTTGATGATATAATTAGAATTAGAAAAGGTGCCATATATATTGATACAGTTTTTGATACAGCCTAGATGATTTAGTCAGATTAGTTTGTAGTGCTAAAGATGAATTTATACCAAAGAATTGCTTCAAACAATGGAATATTCATTACTAAAAATGCCATGCTCATTCATTCACTTGTAACGCCATACTGTAACCAAAACTCCATTTTGAATTGTTTTCTTCAATTGGTATTGCTCAGCTTAAGTTTTGCTGAAACTTTGTTTAGATGCGTGAACTTAGTTTGGATGTTTGAATGAAGGGTGTTTGTGTGGTGGGATCAGTCTTCAAGCCAGCTGTCCTGATGGCAAATTGCTGGCACCACCTCGATGGCTGAAGAACAATGCAATCAAACCTTCCAAAAGCAAGAAGAATCCACCCTAGAAAGAAAGGGACAAAAAGCAAGAACAAGATCAAAGTCACATCTGCCATTAACTGATGACTCATGGTCATACAGTACCCTGAAGCAGTGTGACACAGCATAATCCATGGATAAAAGATGTGAGACTGCAAAGCTTTGGGTAATGTTCTGCACAGCATCCAAGAGTATGTTTATATAATAACGCAAGAAGCCTGGGTAACAACATGGAGGAGCTGGAGCTACTGGTAGAGGAAGTGAGACCAGATATTATAGGGATAACTGAAACATGGTGGAATAGAGTCATGACTGGTGTACCGGTATTGAAGGCTATGTGCTCTTTAGGAAAGATAGCTATAAAGGCAAAGGTGGGGGAGTGGCATTGTATGTCAATGAGGAGATAGACTGCAGGGAAATTCAAAGTGATGGAATTAACAAGACAGAATCAGTCTGGGTAAAAATCACGTTAGGGAAAAAAGCTAGTAAAGTTTCTCCTGGAATGGTGCTTGGAGTGTGTTACAGACCGCCGGGATCTGATCTAGACATGGATAGGGACCTTTTTAAGGAAGTTAATACTACTGGAAACTGTGATTATGGGAGACTTTAACTTCCCAGATATAGACTGGAGGACATGTGCTAGTAGTAATAAGAGGGCCCAGTTTTTCCTGGATGTGATAGCTGATGAATTCCTTCTCCAAATGGTTACCGAACCAACGAGAGGGGATGCTATCTTAGATTCAGTACTGGTGAGTAGTGAAGACCTCATAGATGAACTGGTTGTAGGGGACAAATTAGGTTCAAGTGACCATGAGCTAATTCAGTTCAAACTAATTGGAAGGATAAACAAAAACAAATCAGCGACCAGGATCTTTGACTTTAAAAAGGCTAACTTTAGAAAATTAAGGGAATTGGTTGGGGAAGTGGACTGGATAGAAGAACTCAGGAATGTAAATGTAGAAGAGGCTTGGAATCGCTTCAAATCAAAGTTGCATGAACTATCTGAAGCCTACATTCCGAGGAAGGGGAAAAAATTCATAGGCAAGAGCTGTGGACCAAGCTGGATGTGTAAGCATCTCAGAAAGGTGATTAGGAAGAAGCACAGAGCCTACAAAGAGTGGAAAAGGGGAGGGATCAGCAAGGAAAGCTACCTTTTGGAGGTCAGAACATGTAGAGAAAGAGTGAGAAAGGCAAAAAGTCAAGCTGAGCTGGACCTTGCGAAGGGAATTAAAACCAATAGTAAAAGATTCTTTAGCCATATAAATAGGAAAAAAACAAAGAAAGAAGAAGTGGGACCGCTAAAAACTGAGGTTGGGGTGGAGGTCAAGGATAATCTAGGCATGGCTCAATGTCTAAATAAGTACTTTGCATCTGTTTTCAATGAGAGTGAAGTTGAGCTGGGGGGTAGAGGTAGGGAAGCTAATGAGAACGAGATCATGAATGTGGAAATTACCATACCTGAGGTAGAAACCAAACTTGAGCTTCTGGCTGTGACTAAATCGGGGGGTCTGGACAATCTCCATCCGAGGATACTAAAGGAACTGGCTCATGAAATTGCCAGCCCTTTAATGAGGATTTTTAATGAATCTGTAAATTCGGGGGTTGTACCGTATGACTGGAGAATCGCTAATGTAGTTCCTATTTTCAAGAAAGGGAATAAAAATGATCCGGGTAACTACCGGCCTGTTAGTTTGACCTCAGTAGTATGCAAAGTCTTGGAGAAAATTTTGAAGGAGAAAGTACTTAAGGTTGTAGAGGATAACGGTAACTGTGATAAAATACAACATGGCTTTACAAAAGGGAGATCTTGCCAGACCAACTTGATCTCCTTTTTTGAAAGGATAACAGATTTTTTAGATAAAGGGAATGCAGTGGACCTAATTTACTTAGATTTCAGCAAGGCATTTGATACAGTTCCACATAGGGAGTTATTAGTTAAGTTACAGAAGATGGGGATTAATATGAATATAGTAAGGTGGATAAGGAACTGGTTAAAAGGGAGACTACAGCGGGTCATACTGAAGGGTGAACTGTCAAGCTGGAGGGAGGTTACCAGTGGAGTCCCTCAGGGATCTGTCTTGGGACCGATCTTGTTCAACCTTTTTATTACTGACCTTGGCACAAAAAGCGGGAATGTGCTAATAAAGTTTGCGGATGACACCAAGTTGGGAGGTATTGCCGATACAGAGAAGGATTGGGATACCATACAGGAAGATCTGGATGACCTTGTAAACTGGAGTATCAGGAACAGGATGAAATTTAATAATGGGAAGTGCAAGGTCATGCATTTAGGGACAAACAACAAGCATTTTTCCTATAAGTTGGGGACCCATCAGTTGGAACAGACTGAGGAGGAGAAGGATCTGGGAGTACTGGTTGATCATAGGATGACTATGAGCTGCCAATGTGATGTGGCTGTGAAAAAAGCTAATGCGGTTCTAGGATGTATTAGGAGAGGTATTTCAAGTAGAGAGAGGGAGGTGTTAGTGCCGCTATACAAGGCAATGGTGAGACCCCATCTGGAATACTGTGTGCAGTTCTGGTCCCCAATGTTTAAAAAGGATGAATCCAAATTGGAACAGGTGCAGAGAAGGGCTACAAGGATGGTCTGTGGAGTGGAAAACCTGCCTTATGAGAGGAGACTCAAGAAGCTTGGCTTGTTTAGCTTAACCAAAAGAAGGCTGAGGGGAGATATGATTGCTCTCTATAAATACATCAGAGGGATTAACATCAGGGAGGGAGAGGAATTATTTGAGTACAGCACCAATGTGGACACCAGAACAAATGGTTATAAACTGTCCATCAAGATATTTAGGCTTGAAATTAGTCGCCGGTTTCTAACCATTAGAGGTGTAAAGTTCTGGAATAACCTTCCAAGGGGAGTTGTGGGGGCAAAAACCATAACTGCTATCAAATCTGAGCTTGATAAATTTATGGAGGGGATGGTATGATTAGCCTATTTTGGAAATTGACTGATATTTGGCTACGTGTGGTGCATTTACAAGTGGCCTAAGAGGGGAGAGTACGTGGGGTGAGTTCTGAGTTATTACAGAGAATTGTTTCTTGGATAACTGGCTATTGAGACTTGCCCACATGCTCAGGGTTTAACTGATCGCCATATTTGGGGTCGGGAAGGAATTTTCCCCCAGGGCTGATTGGCCTGGGCTCGGGGGGGTTTTCGCCTTCCTCTGTAGCACAGGGCATGGTTCACCTACTGGTGAATTCTCTGTATTTTAAGTCCTTAAATCATGATTTAAGGAGGTAAATAACTCAGTCATAGGTTGGTGGCCTATTGCAGGAATGGGTGGGTGAGGTCTTGAGGCCTGCATTTTGCAGGAGGTTAGACTAGATGATCGTACTGGTCCCTTCTGACCTTAACGTCTATGAGTCTATGAGTATCGGTTCACAGCTGTGTGCCCGACAGAGACTCAGTTCTTCCTCATGCCCAGCTTCCCTGGCCAGGTAGCCACCATGAGCTGCAAACACCAGCCACAAACTCAAGCTATGATCACAAGCAACAATCAGGACTGGTAACTATACATGACCAACAGGAGAACATTTGGGGGGGGGGGGGAGTGTTTTGTGTGTACAGCTCCTAGATATTAGCTATTACCGGAATTGTGTTTCTATCATAGTAAATGTGGCTTATTGCCTTGTCCGCCTGAATAAGATCCTGCTAGTTTTTCCTTTTTCTAATACAAGAATAAAATCACCTTTGTAATGAATGAATAATTTTAAGTGATCTTCTTTGGGGTTTGATGAGATACATAGTTAACTTATTGCTATATTGAGTTACCACACACAAGCTGGAATGTGTAACGTTTGTTATTTAGCCATGCTGTTGGATCAGAATATTTTATATAAGTGAGGATGGAAGGTTCTCTTGAATCACTGTAGTGAGATGTGAACTGGCCCCTTCAGCTGAGATTTTTGAAAACTACAATTGGGCATCCAAATCCTGTAGGCAGCTTTGACCATGTCAGCAGTCATGTATACCAATTTATTACCCTGCTGTTCCTGACCTCCTTTTATGGAGTGTAGAGGCTAAGTTAAAAAAAAGCGTAATGGATTTTTTTTGTCAGTGTAAGGCTTTTCATGTAGTTGAGAAATAAGTGTATCCTTTTAACTTACTGCCCTAATGCTTTTCAGAAGTTGAAAAAGGTACTGTAATTAAGAACATAGATGTGGGTGTACTGAGAGTTGAGAATTCATGGTACAGTAAAACACTACTATATATGAAGAGATGACAAGAGTTAATGTTCTCTGATTACATAACAATGATTATAAAACCAAAAATTATTTGTCTCATATTAGTGATTAAGAATGATTACCTGGTTCTCCAGAATAGGAGTATGTATTTAAGAACGCCCAGCTCCTCTTAATTACAGTATAATTTAAAGAAGAATAGCATAAATAGAAGATTACTTGAGTTTAGTGGAAGTTATGTACATCAACAAATCATGAAACAATTTGTATCTCTTTTTTCTGATACAAACTAAAATCCATATGATGAGTAGCATTTATTTTTTAATATATCCACCGTCTTTCAGATTGAGATGCCTTTCACAACAGGTTGGTTGAGCAAGTAGGCTTGAAGCTGCCATAGATAGATAGACCATTAATGATGAGCTGTCATCTTATTGTTGTATCTAAGTAACTATACTGATGTAATTTCTGACCTAAACTTGAATCATTTGATCCAATACTTGAGATTTTTCTTCAGTCTCTAAACATAATTCTTCCAAATATTGTTTCTATTACATACATGTATTCTATAGTGGCCTGAGGTTTTTGTCTTTTTGAATGGTAGAGAAGGGGCAAGGTCATGGGAGGGATTATGGTGCTTTGAAAATGTTTCCCCAGCGATCCTAAGTAGAAACCATTGGAGTCATTTTGAACTTTTGTGGCATTCCCCTCCTGAAATATGGACTGGTGTGCTGCTGTGCCACCCCAGTTCTTCACTACAGGGCCCTGACTTACCCCACCTTGCTGTGTGAACCGCCACTCTTGGGTCAGCTCCCACTCAGCCTCCTGCGTGTAATGGGTCCCTCAAACCATGGAAGAGTGCTCTCGCTAGCCACTCATAGCCACACTGGGCATAGTCCCCCAGCAAACACCTTCAGTCCCAGATGCAACCCTGGAAACTAGTCTTGCAAGGTTCACTGCGCCCCCACTGTGCCTTGAAGTTCATTTACACTTATCCATCAGTTTAACAAAGAAATTGATATGCATTAGGTTCTGCTCCCAGCAAGGCCTTTACACATCCTCTCATTCAACATTGTACTGCTTCTGGTAAAACAAACATAAGTTTATTGACTACAGTAAGATTCTAAGTGAATATAAGGCAAACTAATATAAAATCAAATGATTAATCAATCAAGGAGGTAACCATGCTCAAATAAAAGAAAAAGTCTCATTCTAAGCTAAGATCACTGTTTTCTGTCTCTATCTAGCTTACCCACAGGCCTGGCAGGTGATGCTTTTCAGCCAGACTCCTTTCTCCCCACTCTTGGGGGTAGGTTTCCAGTCCTTCGTGTAGCACAGAAGGTGGTTTCCAGGGAATAGCCCCTCATGGACCAAGGTGTCAGTTTTTCTTTCCAAACCCCGTTGGGGGGGGGGGGGGGGGGGGGGGGGGGGGGGGGGGGGGG
>ML685898.1:3222222-3349761 GCA_007922175.1 Pelusios castaneus
CCCCCAGAAGTCAGGAGATTGTTCATGTGCGGCAATCTTTCTCTCCTGGGCCAACGTGCTGAAGTTGCATTGTTTTTGTATGAGTGCCTCATGTGGATGTGTAAATACAGCTCTGTTTGTCTACCTTTATTCAAGCCATGTGAGACACGTTTGGGGAAATGACCTGGCAGAGTTTCATATCTGTACACATGTATGACGTTGCATGAAATATGCTACCATGACAGTAAGGTAGAGCATGCCATGGCCATGCCAAAAACAGCTGACGTGACATACTTTGCATTAGACAATGCACAGGTACACTGTAAGGGTGAACGGGAAAGATCCCCAGATCACATTACAAGGGTGTACTTGGGGTTCGGCACGTCACACCCGTCTTTCTCTTTTTCCACAGAGCCCCTCGCTTTAAAGGGTTCCAACAGCAGGACAGCCAGGAGCTTCTTCACTATTTGTTGGATGCAATGAGAATAGAAGAAATAAAGGTAAAATCTTGATACCTTTTCAGTGAACAATCTTCAGTTCACTGTAGATCGGATGTCACCTCTTCAGCACATTTTATACTTTGTGTTCATACATAATGAAATGGCCACTAGGACTTGTTTTCTATTATTTTTCAAAAAAAGCAACTTGATTATTACATTTTCGTTTTGGTATTTTAAATCTGTGGATCTGGGTACAGATTTCAGTTGAAGAAGGTATCGCAAATGGTCATAATTTTACAGTGAGTCTGGTAGCACCATTTTACTAGACTGATTCATTGGAAGCTATTAAAAATTATACTTTTAGTTGGTAGAGTAGAAGTCATGTACCTAATTATTTGGTAGAATCTACTTCAGGATGACACATTGTATGCAGACTCATAGACAGAGAACCATGGCTGGCCCAACCATATAGTGAACGAGGCAGTTGCCTAGGGTGCCAGGCTTTGAGGGATGACAGAGGTCAAATTTTTCTCTATTTAAAAAATATATTAATATGTTATCTCTTATAAATGAAAGTATTGCCTTCTAATGGGGCCGCCAAAGTCATAGCCTGCCTAGGGCACCAAAAACCCTTGGGCTGCCCCTGCAGACAACAGTTAGTTTGTTATAAAGCTTCACTGAAACCAGTTTGACTGAAGAAAAAATTAGAGCCAAAATATTATCCATATTTCTAATGTCTTTTAGCGGTATTCTAAGTGAAGGAAAACTGCTTGTTTTACAAATGAAATTGTACTTTCCATTGCTTATGGACCCAGTACTAAATGTATACAGTTCATAGAGGATTTTTTGCATTAAAAAGATATCTGTACACATTTAGTATTGTATTTACTTTCTTCATATCTGCCCTTTGAACCTTAATACATTGGCTCTGATTAGTCTGACATCTGAAGTTCACCACTATTTTGCCTGTTTCTGACTCAAGGGAATAGGTCTCTCTTCAGGTGATTATAATAGTAAATAGCCTTTTCCAGAAGGAATTGATAAATAAAACAAATTTGTTAGTCTTTAAAAGTGCCTCAGGACTCCTTGTTTGTTTTCCAGAAGGAGACACTTGACAATAGTGGTGGTCATTGAATATAGCTCTGGGCTGTCCAACCCACAGCCTGGGGGCCACATTGAGGCCCACCAAAGACTGCTCTCTGGCCTGCTGGGAGCAGCAATAGCCCCCCCCCCCCCCAGTACCTCCAGTTGGAGCCGAGGAGCAAAACTTCCCCTCCAGCCCCATGTCAGGTGGGAGCAGCCCCTCCCCTCTACTCCAGCTCCATGCATCACCGTGCACTGCACCAACCAGAACTCAGGGTGTGGGAGATCAGCCAGTTCTGGCTGGGAGGGGATTCTGCTGCACGCTGTGCAAATCCCCTCCCCTTGGGATGCTAACCCTTTCACTGCCCACGGCTCCCCACCCCCTTGCATGCCAGCCAAACCCAGCAGGAACACAGGCCAGTCCAGCACCCTGGAGCCTGCATCCTTAAGCAGCCCCAGCTGACTGGGATAATGCTCTGTGCATCATGGCAGCTGCCTGTAAGAGCTTGGCTGGAGGAAGCAGCCTCCTCTCTCCATCCAGGCTGGCTACTAGGGGCAGAGGCCATGTGAACCGGAGCTCCCAGTTCCCTCCTTCTCCCTCATGCCCCTCATTTCCAGACCAGTTCATTTGGGTACCAGTCTGGCAGCCAGCCTGATGCAGGAAAGGGAAGTGACTTCCCCCAGCAAAGCCCCAACAGGTAGTAGGGACCAGGGTTGGAAGTGGATCCCCATCTACTCGTCCAGCTGCCAGGAAGAGTAGTCAAATGGGTGGTGGGGCAAAGTGGAAGAAGGACAGCGCCACCCCCTTCATCCCATAAGAGGGGCAAGCAGTGGTGAGAGCATGGTGGCCATGGGCAAGGGGGAGACACGTGACCAGTTATGTGTCATACCCCCTCCCCTCTTCCAAAACTCCTCACTCTGCTAGTACCCACCCATAAAAATAAAAGTTGGTACTTACAGCTCCCCTTCTCCTGCAGTCTCATCCCAGCCAGCACCCCTGCCCTCCATCTAAAACTAGTTCACTGGTCCCCTGAATGAGAAAAAAAAAATGTAGATGTGACACCTCACACTAAAAGGTTGGAAAAAGCCCTTCCCTGCCCAAAACAAACTAATTGTATAGTATCTGTAATGTACCTGTGTTGAATTATCATGGAGATGTGATCTGAAGCAACAACTGATTCCAGGTCTCTGGCATAAAAGAGCCATTGAACCATCCTCACATAACAACTCTATGTGCAGCGCTGTCCCATGGGGGGAGCGGGGCCCGGGGCCAATTGGCCAAAGTGGGGTCCCGCCCCCCATGCTGGAGGGGAGCATAGTGCCTGCTCCGCCCTCCAGGGAGCCGGCCCTGGGCCGGGACGCCGAGGCTGCCGCTTGTGGGGGGGGGGGTAGGGGAGGGAATCGGAGCCTGCTCTGGCTCTGGCTCTGGCCCCGGCCCCGGCGGTGGGAGCTGGCTCCGGCCGGGAGGCCGAGGCTGCCTGTGTGGGGGGGTGGAGCCGGAGCCAGCTTCCTGGAGGGAGCAGGCTGTGTGGGGCAGGCCAGCCCAGAGGGTAGGCCCCAGGGTGACTGTGGGAGGAGGAGCTACAGCACGCGGGCTGGGAGCGGGACAGTGCGGGACCCACGTACTCCCGGGGCCCGGGGCGATCGCCCCGTTCGCCACCCCCTAGGGATGGCCCTGGCTATGTGGCAGTATTTTTATGTGTGTTGGACTTCATGGAACTATTTTTTCTGACAAATGGCACATCCAGTCATCAGTCAATCCATATTTTCATTGACTGAATAAATTCTATAGACAACACTATTGTAGCTTATAATGTACAATAAGACTATTCAGTGACTGTATGCTATGCTATCAATAAACTACAGAGGTGGTTAGCATGAATTGTGAGAATGCATTGCTAACATGCAGCTCAAACCCAGTTTAATCTCAACAAGCTGTTTATTGTGCAAAGCTGAAAACTTAGTCCATGTAAACAGTGGGCTACATCATAAAAATAATGAACTATGAAATCTAAATCGTGACACTGTAATGTCATAAAATGACCCACTGAGTGAAACTATAAGGGCTGCTGTTTTGCTTCTTTTACTTTAATGGGGAAAAAAAGTTTTCAGAATGTCATAGTGATGGGGTTACCATGCTGTTCCTATTGAATTTGATGGGGTAGACTTAGTGATTGAAATGGTCTTTACTGTACAACCTATGAGACTAAAAGCAAGGGAATGCTTATTTAAACTAATTTTCTGACACACCTCTCTCTCCCTGTGAAGAACAAAAGTATAAACTCCAGTGCCATCAACGAACATGCTGGCATCACGATGTCTTAGCATGGATCTTTTATTTTTCCTATGAGTAGTTTTATTGGAGGGTAATGGTGGCTGCCATTATCACAATAATTGAACATGCTGAGGAATATTTTTTTATAAATTAGCTAGTACAGTATTTCTACCATCTCAATTATGGGGTAAGTGAAGGTTGGTCCCACCTTTTACTGCAATTAAACCCCTGTTTTGCCGTAATGGTCCATTACGCTGAACAGTTACTTTATCTGAACAGTTACTGTATCACCTCAGGCTATGCAGTAAGAGACATTACTAGTAAAAGCTCCCCCCCCCCCCGACATCTTTTTTTTGGGTCTATAAACGGTGTGACAAACTGAGAATGTCAGATCTGTGGATCTATTCAATCTTGTGAGCAATGACAGTTGTGCCAGTCAGATACAAGCAGTAGCAGTATTGTCTGTCATGGGAACTCCACAGCTGTTAATCGTGCTATTGTAATGGAGTGTCACTACCATGTGTTTTTTGATTGAAGAAAGCCTACAGCAATATGTCTGCCACCAGAATCCTTTAGAAATGATGATAGCCACTAACCTTCCTCTTTCATGCAGCTTTTAAATGTTTGCTTTTGAGTGTAAAGTTTAGGTAACAGCCCTTGTAAAATAGCAGCTAACCCCTTCATCATGTACCTGTGAGAAGCCTTCTGTTCAGTTGAGCAGTCTAATTGGCACTTCTCTTACAAACCCTGATTCATTTTTTCAATCAAATCTATTTGGTCCTTTAAAATATATTATAATATATTCAGATAGGTTAGCACAATCTCAAAATGCTTTTATGGTGCAACATACATTTACTTTTTATTATGATTTTAATTTGTAACCTGTAAAACAGTTCTTCTCCAGAGCCTGGAGGTTTTGTTTCCCATTTATGGGCTTTTTCAAATGAGACTGCATTCTTTTCTTTGGTACCCTGTTTTTTATTTTTTTCTGCATCCTTCTGAAAATACAGTAATGTATAAAAATGGATCTTTAAAAGAAAAGGCTGTCAATGGCACAATCCAAATTATGCTCTGCTGTTTTCAGCAATGTGTGCTGGAGATTGTTTCACACCAGGGTTTGAAGTAGCTGAACCCTGCTGCTAATTGATTAATGTCTGATGCCATTGTTAGTAGCACCCTGACCATTCAAAGACTATGTCTTTCTTTGACCTAAATAAATGGTTCAACGCACTAATCCCAACAAAAGGGGTTGCTTATGGCCCTAAACCCATTTATGGTATTCAACTTGGTGAATTACCTATTGATTAGTCCTTTTAGTATATTGTTGGCTTTAAGATGAACAAAGCGGGGCTTGGGGCGTCCAGACTAAATTCACAAGCCAGGTCACATACTCATAAAGTAGAAGTATGAGTAGTCTGGTTAGATTAACTGGATATCGATCCTCTAAAGTTATCCTTCACCATAGCATTTCCTCAGACATATGGTTTGTGTGGAACACAACAACTTATAACCACCTCAAATTTTAATATATTTTTATACTTTAGGACTGTATTATAAAAGTGATGACTTTGTTAATGGGCTACATACAGAACTTTTACAGCACCGCAGTTCATTTCTAGAATGGTACATGGTTCTATTTGTGACTTCCATATGCCGTTTAACAAACATAATAATGTAGTAAACCTTTACTACTTTTCACTAATGAATGGGAGGCCTATTTTACGTTACTGAGGGCTGTGAATTTGGGAATAAGTACTTTTTAAAAGGGAGGAAAATAAAAACCGCGATATATGGATAATGCATCCAGAAACATACTCTGGTCCTGTATTTGATAATATTGTTTAGTTTGATTTTTTTATACTACTCTATAGCTTACTGGAAAAAAAGATTAATGATATATTTATAGAAATGTTGAAGCCATAGTAATACTAATATGAGACCTTGCTACAATAACTGCTGTTAAATTTTGAGAAGTGGGTAAAACCTGCCATTTTTATGTGCAAGCTATAGGAGGTACAGGTAATAAGATCATCTTGAATGCTATTTAGAGGTAGTGAGCCTCCTCCAAAAATGTAATTTTAGCATTCTCCTTTCTCTTCAGTACATTCAGGTAATCCTTTTGTGAATTAATTGGAGTTTTCTATAAACACATTGATGTATGCCTAGATTAAATATTTATTGTTTGTAAAGGATTTTTGAAAGGTTGTTTGGTCAGCAAATGAAATAATATAAAAGTATTCTCTAAACAGAGCAATTGCAGCATGATTATAGAAAGATATTTAGCTAATTTTATACACTTTATATTCCAGTCAGTCACTCCACTAAGAAACAATTTCTCTATTATCACTTGATTTTTTTCCCTAGCAATGGTTGGAACTGAAAACAATGAAAAAATGTTCACTTCGTAATCCACAATTCCTTGATAAATTCACTGCCTACCTAAAATTGACCCCTTTTGTGGAGAAAAATGCTTGAAGTTGTTAAATTAGAGTTATATAAATATATGTAGTTTTAGAGAATAATAACACATCTTTAAATCTTAGTTTAAGCTATGTTTCTTTTCTGGAAAAAAAAAAGAAAGTTTTTGTTTCTAACAGTCTATCTGTGTTTTTAAAGTACATGTCACCCACTGAAAATATTTATTAAATATTTGTAGCGTATACAATCTGGTATCTTAAAAGCATTCAATAATCCAACAAGTAGAACGGCAGATGAGGAAACTAAAAGAAAAGTTAAAGGTATGTTATTCTATAATACTGCATTTTCTCACTAATTATAATGATTTGTTTTTAAGTTCTTTTTAGCAAATGAATCACTTTTTTTTTTTCAAATATACAACTTTTAAAATAATTTAAAAAATTGACTGCCCAAGTACTGTGTAAGGCTTTTATTATATGTTGTTCTAGTGCCATCTAGTGCACATGTAAAATATAAAAGTGTTATGTATTAACCTGTTTCCAGTGTCTAGAATAGATTCCTTTTGTTTGTAAAACTTAAGTTTACTTTTACATAAATATTCTAAAGATCTTTCATTATGGTCACAACTATTGCATCACTCATAAAGAGACCACCCTAACTGCTAATTGAATTAAGAATTATAACCAAAAAAAAAAAAAAAAGATGATAAATTATTTCTATCAGGACAATATTTTGTAAACCTGAGCCTTTTATTTACATAATACTTTCTGCATACAGCAAATAATTAGCTTTATTAAAATTCCAATGGTAGTGTAGTTGTTCTGAAAAGTAAAGTTAACCTCTTGTCAAATCTGTAGCAATTTGATCTTGGTAATGTATTACAAATATATTGAACATGTTTTGTATAGTTCTGTTTTTGAACTATACAGCTTTTTAGAAACTATTTGTCATTTAGAAAATCAATTAATAGGTCTGCTGCATTAATACCTGCTACAGTGCAATAGAATATTCTGTCAGTAGGACTGATGATGCATTGTATATTAAAATAATAAATATTTTTGAAAAGGACTCTCTTTTAGAGATGCAATATTATTCTATTACTGAAGGAGGGGAGGGAGAAACTGAATTATGTATTATTTAAGCATTAACAAACATTAATGCATTTTATTCCATTAATAATTTCATTGGGCTAGAAAATATTTTGAACGTATTCCTGTATTCTACTACGTGTGTTCAGAATAAACCATAGAAAGAATTGCGTTTACTTATACAGTGGCATGGATATGTTTTTTCACATTAAAAAAGGTAATGTTTTTTCAGCATATGGAAGAGAGGGTGTGAAGATGAACTTCATAGATAGGATCTTTGTTGGTGAATTGACTAGCACTGTCATGTGTGAGGAATGTGAAAATGTAGGTATTTTGGAATTCAGCTCGATTTGGAATAGATCACATGTTGGTTTGATCATATTGTTTTGTAAATATAAAATTGTATTGTCAATTTTATACTTGTTGTTTGTGAAAACATTTTATTGTTGGTTGCTTATTTAAAAGGGCTTGTTCTGTCCTTAATATATTATCCTCTCCACTCTGACACAAAGGAGTTACGTGAGTAACAAAAAATTTAAATGCTGGAATTTGTTTTTGTCTAGCTAATCTTAGGCTGGAGGATCCAAATTCTACAACAGTGATGGAAAGACTGATCAAGTATTTAATGCAGCATTTCCCAAACTTTCAAAAGCTGAGCCACTCTTCAGGAAAATGGAACCAGTCACCTTCCCTTCCCCCACAGCATTGCCATATGCTGGTAAAATCCTCCCCATCTTAATGTATATATTTTTCATGCCTCCTGGCTAGTCCTTTGATGCATGGACCACACTTTGGGAAATGCTGATTTGATTAACGGGAGAGGAGAGATACATTTCATCAGATTATGGAATTGATGTTGTTTTAAATGATCCCTTCTTGAAATACCTTCAGTAGTTAATTCGGCATTTCTAGTAAATGATATAAAACATTTGTAACTAATATTGATCAATATTTTCTCAAAAATAAGTTCATTCCATAATCTTTATATCTTTTTATAATCTTTATAATTTTCTTTAGTATAAAAAGATGAAAAGTTATTATTTTGATAAATGTTCATGAATTATTTTTTTTAAATTCTGCATTTATATTTAGTTTACAATATTAAATTTCATATAGTAGACCTATAATAAACCCATTTGGCCTGAATAATTAATCACAGTTCCACAGTGCCTGATAATCTTCCCCTTATGTGATGTGCAGAATATATTTTTAATATGTCACTGGAACCAATGAAGAACTTCATCTGCATAAAACTTAGAAAAGTTAGACGTTATCTGTACCATATTACTGTTGTTTAGTCAGCACCGCGATCAGGACTTTGCTGGCTACAATCACATTAAAACAAAGTTCCAGCTCAGTTTCTTTTACCAGCATTGGTAGGGATTTTTTTTGTCCAGCACTGGTTCTTGCAAAATTCCTCTCCACAGAAGCCTTGCTGAAATCCTGCTGACCCTCCCCAAAATAAACATAGAAACAAACACAAATAAAAACCACTTATATTTAAAAAGAGGTATAGCTAGGACAGTTCTGACCCTAATTATTTATTTTTCTAGCACCCAGAAGTATGCTGGGTAGGTCACAAAACAAGTAAAAATGTTTTCCTAGCTAAACTTAACATTAACACCCACAAGTGAGTGTCATAAACATATAAAGAGTGAGAGAAATGACAAGGATGAAAGTAATAAGAGAACATGGTTAGTGAGTTGTAGATACATCTTGGTTGTTTTTTGTTTGTTTACTTTACCTTCCCCTAATTTCTCATAGTTAAGGGGGCAAAAAATAGTTTTTAGAAGGGATTTGAATGTGTTGAGAAAGGGATCTTAATAACCAGGTTAGGATAGGATATTTCAGGCATAAGAGCAGTATGGAAGAGGGCATGGAAAGAAAATGACTATATAGATAAAGATTGGTGAGGTAATATCTTTAATTGGACCAAGTTCTGTTGATGAACGAGACAAGCTTTTGAGATGCACAGAGCTCTTCCCCAGGCTCTGTGTGAGCTCTTCCCCAGGCTCTGTGTAGCACGAAAGTTTCTCTCTCACCAACAGAAGTTAGTCCAATAAAAGATATTGCCTCACTCACCTTCTCTCTCTAATATCCTGGGACTGACACGGATACAATACTGCATATGGAGATGGAGTCTAACTCTTCTATAATTTTAGCATACATTTTCAATTATGGATTACACAGAAAGCAAAACATAATTTTGAAATAAGAGAGTATTTTTAAACACTCCATTGATTTTTTTTTCCCCATAGATTTTCTTCAATTTAACTATTAGGACCACTCTTCAGTGTAGATGCATGACACAGGAAATTAATATAATAGCTTTTTACCTATAGCTAACGAACCAGTTACACAACTTAATGCATTCTGGAGGACATCACTTCAGATATGACTATCTAGAATCCTGTCAATTTACCCCCTTGATGTAAATATCATTTACTCTACAATAATTGCATTCATTAACAATAGAAAAAGTCAAACATTTCTGCAAAGGGTCAAAAAGATGCCAAGGTTCCCTTCACAGAGTTTTCTCTGCAGTTTTCCATTGGGTTTCCACCCTCTGCCTGCAGAACAAACTGGTGATCCCGCCACAAACACCACGCCCTCCAGTGTCTGCATAGATCTAAAGAGATTTTCCAGACACTGCATGATTCCTGTGTCTCAGTGCCTGCTGCCTTGTACCACGTTGCTGTTCAAGGCATGCTGCCAGTGACTTCCCATCAAGCCATCTGCCTCTGGGACTCCCCTTTAAAAGGATTTCACTGTCCTGTCAGTTTGCTCTGGGTTCTGTGATGGTGACAAGATGCATTTTCCAACTTACCTCCTGTAATATTATGCATAGCTACACCCATGGAGAGCCTGTGAGGGTAAGGGAATTCTTGGAGGCAGCTGAAACAGAGGATAGAGCCATCAATGACTGTTAGCCAGGATGGACAGGGACACAACCACATGCTCTGAATATTCCTAAACCTCTCTGGGACTGGACCATGGGATGGATTACTCAATAATTGTCCTGTTCTGTTCATTCCCTCCAGCACATCTGGCATCAGCCATGGTCAGAAGACAGTGGCTTGGGTTGGATGGACCATTGGTCTGACCCAATATGGCTGTTGTTATGACACTATTTGAGTAAGGAGAGAAGGTCTCTTTAGTGTATGAATCACAAGCGTATGATCTTGTCCAGTGATTTTATATATTGAAATTTGACATAGCATTCTCCAATATTTATTGACCCAAAGTAAAATCACATTTAGCTTCAAGTAAATATTTAGTACAATGTTTGTAGAAAATTCTTCATTGTAATTAAAAAGATCTTACACCTAACAAATAGCTTTTGTATACTTTTTGTACTATAATAGAAACATGGAAACTTCATGGTAGAACTCTAATACACTTCCTTTTATATAATTTTCTTTTCCTCCAAGATTTCCACAGTAATGGAACCTTTCATTGATCTTTCACTTCCTATAATAGAGGAGAGGGTAAGAAACAAATCAAGTGTTTAATTAATAATCACAGCTTCTGCTGCCCTGTTTTACACATCTGTATGAAAACGTGTGTAAATAAATGCATAAACATACATTGTTTTGATTTATGAGTGTGTGTGTGTAAGATGTATGTATTTTGTGTATGGTGCGTATGTATTCAAGCAGATTATTTTTAAATTAGACTAAATGCAAACCAGTTTTAGGTACTTAGAAGTTTTAAAAAAGTTAATTATCAATCTGTTGCTTTCTATATCTAAAAAAAATGAGCTAAAGTAGTACCACACTGCTGCCCGCCCCATTGTGCCGTGCAGCCTGCTCACTCCCCCAGCCTCACTGCCTTCAGCTTCCTCCTGCCGAAGGCAAGGCAGGGGCAGAGACTGAGACTGGCCTCTGGGCCAGTCTGCCCACCCCCAAGGTGAAGCAGCTGTCCCAGGGGTGGAGCAGGAGAGCTGAGCCCAACCTCTGGGCCAGCCGCCCCCGCTCCTGCTGCCAGCTGGCCGATGGCTGTGCTGGGGGTGGCTCCCGCCGGTGGGCAGCCTTATGTTCCCAGCCGGGCCGGGGCCGGCTCCCGCGTGCAGGCGGCCTCGTGTTCCTGGCTGGGGCTAGTGCCGGAGCTGGGACTGGCTCCACACCAGTGGGCGGCCTCATGTTTCTGGCTGGGGCCGGCTCCCCGCTGGCGGGTAGCCTCATGTTCGGGACCAGGACTGGGCCCAGCTCCCGCCGCAGGTGGCCAGGGCGGCCTCGTGTTCCCAGCTGGGGCCGGCTCCCAGTCCCCGGAGGAGCAGAGCGGGCCAGCCCACCACCTGCCCCTCCAGCTTGGGGGGGCGGGGGCTCCTCCTAGGACAATTGGTCTTGGGCCCCGCTCTCCCCAAGGGACAGCCCTGGTTGGAAGCTGGAACACAATTGTTTATTAGCTTTGTTTGTCTGATCTCTCTTGGTGCAGTTTTCATTACTCGGCATCAGTGGAGGAAATGGTGCTCCAAGAGAATTCTGTATGGGGGAAAGTTTGGCAGTTATTTCAGCACTACTCTTCCCCAGTTTTTTCTGCTTGGGAAAGGTAGTTTGAACTCTGCTTCTTTGATCATGTCATTTTCCTGAGAATGCAAATAACCATTTTTTCCTTTGCAGGCCATTGAGTGTCCCTACAGTTTTCCCAGAGCTGAATCAGGCCCTATGTGCATGTGTACTCTCTAGATACAGATTACTATCTAATTCCCACATCTTGTGGTTCTTGGTTGGTCCTTCAAATATGTCTGTGTTGTGAGTTATGTTCTTTAAACTTAGAAAGTAGTGATGTATCACAACGCGATGGCCCACTAGTCAAAGAATGGGGCTTTATTTAGATTAGTGCTTTCCAAAATTGCATCTCAGTAATGGTGAGGGTTCTTTCATATCCTGGGACCAGTATGGCTACCACACTGTACAAAGCAGAGCAACTTGCATTTAGTTATTCTGTTGATACAAGGAAAATGGGAGTTTATATCATTCCTTTCCTAAATGATATTTATTTCTCAGGTCTCAAAACCCATACCTTTGGGTAGGACAAGTAAATGTAAAAACGTACAAGAGACAGATCTTGGTCAATTCAACTGTTCTTCTATTAGTGTGCCAAATAATCAACAATCAAAAATGACTAGGAGACACTCATTAACAAAAGATAAGGTAAGAATGTAATGGCGTTGCTGACCAATTTTATATTCAAACCTTTTAGAATGTTTCAGGTAACTAGGTAGAATTCTGGTATGCTTATCACATTTTCCAGTGAACGGGTGGGTTAAAAAAAATCAACTTCAGATTGATTTACTGCATATTTACTTTTGGATTTATAGAGGTGGGCATTATTAAAGTTCATATTTTTAAGTAGCTAAATTATATATTTACAAAAATATATAAAAGAATTGTAAGTGCATGAAAATCAGTGATTGGGATGCCAGGTGTTTTGAAAATATGGCTTCATTTGTAAAAGTGAAATCTTTTCTCTAGACTAGTTTTTAATTTATGTGCCTTTATTTTGTTGGCCTTCCCCCTTTTGCTATCCTCCAAGTTTGCTTCTGGCTGAAATCACAGGCGCGGTAATGCTGGCAAAGAGAGCCGGCAAGTCAGCATTAGTACCATTTGGTGGATCAGTTGGCAGGGTTATGCTATAAGAGTAGTACAGCCAACAGAGTTTCCCTGGAGACTGAAAATGTGACTTCCATGATGCACTCAGCCTCCAGTGGCCCAAGGGCCTGGGAATCACAGTTCAATCCCTTAACATGGTTCTTCCTGATGGTGGCACAATATTCTGCAGACATGCCAAACTAACAAAAATTATCATCAACACAAAAGCTCTTTCCTGCTTCATGTGTTCTGCTCTGTAGTATTTTGTAGGAAAGCATTTTCTTTTTGAAAATTTCAGAGTTCTGCAGAGGAAAGGAAATCTGCAATCCATGTTGTATTTATGTATTATGCTAATAATGTGAGGTAGACTGTGGATTGGTCTTAATGTTCCCCATTTAGAATACCTTTTTTGTAAGCCTCTTCATTTTTATAGGATCCAGCTGACGATCAGAATATATCAGAATACCAATTCTGCCATGGCTTAATTCCTGATATGAAACTACTAAAAGTACTGTCAGAAGCAAAGAACTCATAGGTGTTTACAGTCAGTGAATAATGAATCAAACTACAAATCTGATTCTTAAAACCTTTTAGGATTCATTTAAAATCAGCATTCCAAATTTAGGCTAGACAAAACCCTGCAATAGCTCTAACAGCTCTGTTTTCTCAGGGGATAGCCAAAGTGACCTAATAAATCTATTCCTTCTCTAATTTGTGTGGTTCAGTGATTCAGAAATCCTTATGTTTTTTGTTTGGGGGTGGGGGGACGGACGGCCCATACATCGCTGTTTGTATTATTATTGTTTTTGCCTTTCTGAATAGCTTGATTAAGAGGTGCTAAATAGCCTTGTTCTTCACTGAATCTGACTGTCTGAAACAGCCAGTTGCCAATTCCAGGTCTGTTTGTATTCTGTGTCTCTAGTGCAGGATTTCAGAAGCCTGTATCTGAGGCTCCAAGGGCACTTGGAAAAAATCCACTTTCAGTAGGAAAGCTTCCAAGGACTGATTGACAGGCCCAATGCTTTTATTCAGCAAAGTAGACTTCATCACATTAAGGATTTAATGAGCTCTGTTTGCATAATATCCTGAATTCTAGTAGGAATTAGCAACAATAATGAATTAGTTCCTTTTAGCAACTTGTAGAAACTAAACAAACATCATTGGGGCAATGAAAAATAGGATGGTGTAGTTAGTGGTGGTTTTGTCTTTGTAATTTTTATTCCTTCATTGCTAAATTGCACCATGATTTTCCAATTTGAGGCCCCGAATCATGAAAACATTAGTCTATCCCTATAAAATAAAACATTAAGAGCTAGTTTACACTTAAAACTTACAGCTGCACAGCTGTCACACTGTAAGAGTGCTTGTGTAGCTATCTCATGTTGATGGGAGAGAGCTCTCCTGCCAACATAATAAAACCACCTAAATGAGCAGCAGTAGCTATGTCGGCGAGAGAGCATCTCCCTTCGACATAACACTGTCCACACTAGGGCTGATGCCAGCGAAACTGATGTCCCTCGGGGGTGTTTTTTTCATACCCTTGAGCAACAAAAGTTTTGCCAGCATAAGGGGTAGTGTAGATAAAGCCCCGGGAACATGTTTAAATCACATTGAGATTGAAACATGTGCTTAAACTAAGCACATGCTCAAGTATTCCAGAGCAGAAATGTTTTCCTGAATTGGAACCTTCAGCACATGCTTAAATGTTCTGGTAATTTAAGGGTTAAACACAGAAAATGACCATTTAGTATGAAAAGAATAGCAGTGGAGAATGACCAAGAAAGAAAAAACGAATGAGAAGAATAGGAAGGTAGAAGCAAGGCAAAAAGATGGAAAGATAAAACATGGACATCCATAATAATGGAAAAATAAAGATTTGCTCCATAATCCGTTAAAGTTAATGAAAAGACTCCCATTGATTTAGCTGGGCTTTGGACACACTGAATGTATAAAGGAAAATGAAGTAAGTATAAAGATAAAAGTAGATGACTGGAAGTTTTTAATTGAAATATAGCTACAGAATGATAGACAGAAAGGAGAAAAAGGAGTGAGAGGGTAAAAAAGACATTCTTTAAAAAATCTAATAAAAACTGGCCTATCTTTATCTATGGTAGTATTTTCCCATGATTGCAAGGTTTGCTCTTAAATTTGAAATAAGTCAACTATAGGTAACATACCGTACCTATGTCCATAAGGTCAATATAAAAATAGACAAGTTCCAGCGGGGTAGATGTGTTAATCTAGTGCAGCAAAACAAACAAGGAGTCCTGTGGCACTTTTCAAGCCTAACAAATTTATTTAATGCATGAGCGTTTGTGGGAGAAATCCCTAAAATACATAATAAAGACAAATAGACAATCATTTATGCTCATTTTATTATGCTGCAGTGATAAACTAGTCCGTATAGAAAAGGTGAATCTAATAGATGGCAAAATTTTCAAACTTAGGAACTTAAAACACGCTGAACCTGATGCATATGGAAATTGAAGAACAAAAATGCCTCTCCTTGAACTCCCATCCTCATCACGCACCCCTGTATCACCACCTAGGAAAACACATTTTAGGTTATTCCCAGTAGTCCCAGGTCTGGCCTAAGCAATATTTTACACAAGAAACCATCCCAACCAAAATCAGTCATGATTTCTTCCTGTGACTACAATCATACGGTCCTTTGCAGCCAAAAAAGATTGCGACAGCACACGAATGACAAGAAGACACCTGCTGGTGCTGGAGCAAATTTGTGAATCCTTTTACTAATTTTGAAGTAATAAAAAGTTCGTTGAAAAGACCTTTTTTAATATCCTTTTCTTATTGTTCATTTTTATGAAATATTTTAATATAATAGTATTTCTCTGTTTTAAATAAAATTCAATACATTTCAAAATCTTAAATAAGAATTCCTACATGAACAAGACTGCCTAGCTCCCATGAAAATTAGAATGATTAGAAATCTTGTTATAGGTCCGAGAGTGCTTTTTCTTTGGCAGCAAAATGTATTATAAGTCCAACTAAACTAGCAGTTTGAGTTTACAAACAATGTAGAATCTTTACCGTTCATAGATGAAGCCGTAGTGTCACAAAGTGAATATGATTGGCCTCAGAAAACATTTGATTTCAGTATTCATGTGACACCTCTTGCTACCCAATGTATGGATCTGTATTTAAGCACAAGATTATCTAAAGAATGTAGGAGGTCAAGTCTATAAAACTTTTGTAATCTCTTTGAGGCAGCCAGCTGTTTTGGGTTTTTTCCCCCCTGTTTGTTCAGTGCCTAGCACAAAGAGATCCTGATCATGGGCGTTCTTAGTTATGGGGTAGCCTGGGCAATTGCCAAGGGCCCTGCCCAGTGCACTCTCACACATGGGCCAGGGCGGGAGCGGCTGGGCCAGGGTGTGACAGTGTCCTTGCAGCTCCAGCCAGCCATGTGAGGTGGAGAGCCGAGCAAATGTAAGGGGTTTGGAGATGCACGCGGGGCAGGGCCCCACCAAGGCCCAGGGGGAGATGGTGGGGGCCCCGGGGAGGCCAGATAGCAAAAGTCAAGGATGAGTCCCCCCCACGCGGCATGGGATGGGCATCCTCAGCTTTTGCTCAGGGCCCCAGAATCTCTAAGACTTCCCCTGAGCCTGAACCATGAATGGGGCTCCTCTGTGCTACCACAATGCAAATTAATTAGTTAACTAATAACCGTAGAGCTGGATTAAAAATCAAAATACTGGATTTTACATTGTTTTGAAAGCATCATATGTTGTATTTACCGTAACTCAGTGATATCTTGACATTCTTTAGATTAACTAGTGTTTGTTTTCTCTTTCTCTCTCATGCCTCTTTGAAATAATAATGTGGCAATTTACAGAATCAGTTAAATCATGAAAGAAGTCTGGCCAGGAAAACTTCCTCTGGTGATGAGAGAAATCCAGTTATCATGCATGAAAAAAGAAAGCTTGAAGTAGAAGGTGGCTCTGGCGTTTTGTGTTCGGAGGCCATGCATACAGCTACTGAATCCACAGCAAATGGAAGTCTGACTGAAGGCAGTGAAAAAGAAGCCAGCCGTTCTGAAAGTAGCGTTGATGCAGACAGCGAAGCTTCAGAAGGTGAAAGTGCTGTTATGCGAGCAGTTTCTGGGAGAGCCAGTAATGCGTCTGGTTTGCATGTCAATGGATCTAACCACTTATCAGTAAAGGTTAAACTGCCACACAACAAACCAATCGACAGTAATAATGACATGCTCACCAATGCCATATCCAAACTCAGCTTCAGCACTGTTGTAAATGAAAGGGAAGAGCCCATCAGTGGAGATCTATCATTAAATTTGTCAAACGTTTCAGGGTTTTCAGTGGAAAAGTCCCCATTGTCCCACAGCCCTCAAAATGCTTTTCAGACCCTATCTCAAAGTTATATAACTAGTTCTAAAGAATGTTCTGTTCAGTCCTGCCTCTACCAGTTTACATCTGTGGAGCTATTAATGGGGAACAACAAGCTTTTATGTGAGAATTGTACAGAAAGGAAACAGAAGCATCAAAAGAAAACTCACACCACAGGTAAGGTGCTAATGTATGTGTGCATGTCTTATTCATGTAAAAAACTCCCTTTTCATATACTCAAGAGTCTGACCTGGCTCTGGTACTTCTCAATATTTTCATTAATGATTGGAGTAGAGTGTATGGTTATCGAATTAGTGGGTGTCACTGAGCTGGGAGGGGTTTACTAGCACTTTTTGATCAGGATTAAAATGCAAAATGACCATGGTAAATTGTAGAGTTGGTCTGAAATCATCATGATAAAATTCAATAAAAAGACATGTAAAGTGCTTCAGTTAGGAAGGAAAAAAAAAATTAAATGCACAACTATAAAGTGGGGAATAACTGGCTAGGCAGCAGTGTTCCTGAGAATGATCAGGGGGTTATAGGAAAAGGCTGGTATCATTCTGGGGTGTATTAACAGGGCTGTCCTGTGTGAGTCAGTGACATTTTGGGGTGCAGTCTAGATCAGTGAAAGCATGTGTCACCACCTGCCTAGTAACCCTGAAAACTCCCTGCTGCTGTGGTTCATTGCCCAGACATCAACAGCCAGCATAGAAGCCTGCGCTGAGGGTTTGTGCGCTGTACAAACGCTGGTTCAGTGCCCTTACCCCAGCAGGCTGCAGACAGGACCTTCGCATAGCTTGTTGGTATAACTGAGGTTCACACAAACAGTAAAACAGTTTAAAGTGATTCTCAAGTGAGCAGGTCGGGATCAATCAAGGGAAGGTTATAGTAGGTTTATTTCGGGTGAGGAAATAGAACAAAGGAAGTTCAAAATGAGCAGCTACAAAGCAACCACAAAGCTAGAGCTGTCCAAATTGGAAAAAGCAAAAAGGCCTAACAAGGGAGGCCCAGAAAACAACAAAAATTGGGAAGCCAAGCAGCAAGAGAGAGCATGAGCACCAAAAATGGAAGTGCGTGGGGGTGGGGGGAGACCGGTGGCAGCGTATCAGGGCTGGGAGCGCTGTCGGCTCCCATTCCAGGGCCCAGTAGGCCAGCCACTCCATCTTCAGCCGCAGGGGCCCAGTACAGGGCCTCAGGCCGGGGCTGGATGTTTTCAGGTTGGTAGGGTCCCCCTTTACCCCAGGGCCTGGGGCTGCAGCCCATAAAACCCTTGTTTAATCCGGCCCTGGGGACACGGGTGGTGTTGCTCCCCCTAAAATGCAAGCCTTTGGTAGGCATGGAATCTACCCCTTCCCCCATGCACGGACCCATTGGCCTTGACTGGAGCTGCCTTCCCAAATCTAGACGTCAAACTATGCCTATGCTTCTATGGTCACCTCCAACCTTACCTGTGATTGGGTGATATGCAGTACTACTTTGCCATACTTGTCCATGTCAGTCTTTCTGTTGTAGTCCATGGACTCCCTCTGGTGGCTAAATTAACATTTACACGTTCAGCTTGTTTTTAACAACTGCTACTTTATCCAACAGAGGCATCAAATCTAAATTAGGTATGAGAGCTTACGTTCAGATTCAAGGTGGTGTTCTCAAATAGAATTCTTGTAATACTTCCTGTGTTTGATATAACACAAACACTTTGTCAAGTTTGGTAGACTCGGAATATGAGCTGCCAGTTTTTTCTTATATTTACAAAATCCTTGCAGTCTTGATATTCTTAATATCGCTGCCTGAATACTCAGTGCTAACAACTCAGTAGTTTGAAGAAATCCTGTAATTAAAAACTTATGCATGTGAGAGTCAAGAGAAATGTTTTGTAAGTAAAAAAGTGTTTCAGGTTCCAGTGGGTAGATGTTATATTTTGATCATAAGCTAGGTGGGACTGGAATCATGTTCTCTGTATGGCAACAAGCATACTGCTGGAGGGCAATGAATGAGAAAATCTGATTTAAATGTAATGAAAAATATAAATTTTATTTATAAAAGTTTAAAATAATGAAAAATGGGAATCCTGCGTTACTCTTTCATTTTATTTTTCCCAAAATAAAATAAAATGGAAATATCAGGAGATGATATTGAACATACAGGAGAAAATTGTCCTACGGCTACTCAGTGTGTGTTTGCAAATACCTGAGGAGCTTAAATTAAAGTGTGGCCATGTTCGGAAATGCAGCTCTAAAATGGGCCTTGGGCAGTTGAGAGACACTGTGGTCTAGTATAATGGCTCTCATTGTTTCCCGAATACTGTACCCCGTTCAGGAATCAGAACCCTAAGCCCCACCGCCAAGGACTCAAGCATGTAACTTAGCTTTGTGGGGGCATTTGTGCTGTGGGCCCAGGACAGTTGCCCTGCATGCTGCCCCGTAATGCTGGCCTTGCACTTTTGACCCCTCTAAATTCTGTCCCGTGACTTGCAATTTGAAAACCACTGCTCCCATAGATAGGGCATTAGACTGACAGTGAGGAGTCCTGGGTGCCATTCCCACCTCTGCCGCTAAACTACTGAATGACCTTGGGTAAGTCAGTTGATCTGTCTGTGACTGTTTCCCCTCTGGTCACTCTATTATAATGGAACATAATAGATAACATAATCTATTATCACATAATCTTTTACTACAACATAATACAGTTCAATACAACTACAACTTGATGTCTTTTACTGTAATAGTTAGCAATTACCATTTGCAGTAATAATGCTTTGTAATTGTAAATTAGCATTATATAATTACACATGCCAAAAGGATGCAATTATTTTCATTTTATCTGCAGTTCTGTGCAGTAGTGTCTCCAATTATAAACTTAGAGTTAGTACACAGTGACCTTTGTGCCTCCCAGAGTCCTAAGAGTACAACTGTTCTGCTCCTTCCGGGGAATTGGAGTATTAGTTTTGTCCACACCAGTATTTGCTGAATACGAAAACCACATTCAAGACCAGTATTGAGTGCTCAGCTTTTACCACTGAAGTGTTAGTGTCTCACCTGAGCAAGTGTGAGAGCCACTGATTCATAGACTCATAGAATCAAAGGGTTGGAAGGGACCTCATGAGGTCGTCTAGTCCAACCCCCTGCTAAAAGCCAGACCACTCCCACTAAATCATCCCAGCCAAGGTTTCATCTAACTAGGCCAATGTTTCCAAAGACAGAGATTCCACCACCTCCCCAGGTAAGCCATTCCAATGCTTCACCACCCTCCTAGTGAGAAAGTTTTTCCTAATATCCAACCTCGACCTCCCCAGCTGCAGCTTCATTGCTGAGAACAGAGGTGAACGCTGTTTCTTGTACTAACCAGTGTGGTGAGGGATCTTGCTAGTAGTGGCCAAGAGTGAGCAGAGTCAGGTATTAAAGAACACAAAACTGAAGATGTTATTCCTTTCACTGCCATTCCCACCAAAAATTCCACCTGGTGTTTTTTGGCATTATGTTCCTAAAGTCGGTGGCTGTCACATACAGAAAGTATTTTTGATGGATGTAAACAGTGAAGTGTGTTTGAACTGATTTTTAAAACAAAAACAAAAAAACCTTACACACTAGATTTCTTTCTGTGTACATGCTTTTCAGTTGCTTTAAATATTCTGTGTGATCACTTTGATCTCCCTGAATTATTGGATTGTGTTATAATTCTTACATTATGTGCTGCTCAGAAAAGAAAACAGAAGGCTTATACACTAATGCTCGGAAGCAACTTCTGATTTCTGCAGTTCCTGCCATTCTTGTTCTCCATCTGAAAAGATTCCACCAGGTAAAATCAAAAAAATCTTCTTTTAAAATTCACTTATTGGAAGAATTTGTCAGAACAGACTCACTCCCTAGGAAACACCTTTCACACAAGGGTGGGCTAAGGGTATTTTGCTGGACAACTGTTTGTTTCTCTTACTTAAGACAGAAAGTACAAAGGCAGCAACTGTTCTGGTCATGTGACTTTGGCCATGCTTGATGAAAGCAGTACTGAAGACACACAGCAGTCTGTAGCATGGCATTGTGGATTTGAGCACCAGCTGCTAACCCTGCCTCTGTTAATTCATACCCCAGTGGGATATAGTTTTGGTTCATTCACTGAATGCGGGGAGAGTTTTGGGAGATGCCTTCCTTCTATAGAACACGGGAGAAGCCAGATGGGAGATGTGGTTGGAGCCCCATGTGCGAAAGATGGAAACTGGGTTAAGATAGAGCTGGCCAAAACTTGGGATTCTCAGTTCTTGAGAAGTATCGGTATTTTGGAATTTGGTTTCCTTACAAATTGAAACAAAACCAAAGATTACCAAAATCTCTTGCATGTTGGGAACCCTGCAAATTTTTGTTTTGGAAACACTGTAACTTACTGCTCCTGAGAAGAAATGTGTGACATTGATCATCTTCATCAGTTTTGATGATGATCGTTTCCTTGAGCAGGTGCCTGGATTTCCAGTCTCTGGCTCTGGAGTAGCCTTTCCATGTGGACTGTCCTAGACTGCCTGCTGGCCTCGGAATTTGGAAGTCCTGAGGTGCCCAGCCGAGGGCAGTTCACATGGAGACATTGCCTTAGAGCCACAGACCCTGGGAGGCAATCCTAGGATTTCCAGGCTCCCAGCTCTGTGACAGGGAGCCTGAGAGCACCAGCCTTGAGCGAGATTCTCAGTTTTCTAAGTTCCTTACTTCAAAATCTAGGAGCTAAGCTGCAAGAGCTTCTAGGTTCCTGGCAGAAACCCATGACCTGGCAAGGCTATTCTGGAGTCACAGCTGGACCTGGAGTGCTCAGGATTCTAGGCTTCCTACTCTCTAATAGGGAGCCTGGCAGCCCCAAGAGGCCAGATTAAGGCCAGGGCTTGGGAACCGGCAGGCTACTGCCACTGAGCTGTGGACCCTAGTTTCCCAGGCTTCCCAGGAGATTTCCAACAAAAATGTGCATGTGTTCAACAAATATTCAGTTGAATCTGTTATAGATTTGCCAAAACATTTCACTTAATCAAATCAGTACTTTCTGACTAAGCTAGAGTGACGGGATGTCCCAATTTCAGAGGGCTAATCCTGATATTTGGGGCTTTTTCCTTATATAGGTGCCTATCAGTTATCTTCCATCCTGTCTCAATTTTTTCGCACTTGCTATCTGGTCACCCTAGACTAAAGTAAGTTTCATCGGAAAACTTCCAACCAGCAGGGAGATGTCCACAGGACCCCGGAGCTGACAGTCCAGGACCCTTTTAGGGGTGGAGGTCCTCCTCTTATCTTGTGTAGAAGCCAGAGCTCAGGGTAGCATTGGAACAGGGCACATGTTCATGTGTAGGCCAAATCAAGATGGAGGAAGCAATTAGAATGGTAGGTCTGCCCTACAGGGACATATAGCTTTTAGCAGATTCAGTCGCACACCTTTGTCTTTTTATAAACTCAAAGCTTTCTTAGTACTAAAACTCTATAAAGTTTTTTTTTATCCTTTTTAAGAAAACTTTTAGTATAAACTTAGTGCTGGTTTGGGGTCAGTCTGAGACACTTGAAGGCGACTGTTCATCCCCAGAAAAAGATACAGCACAAGTCAGACCAGTATCCTGCAGTTGTGACTCAACCTGGACCTACAGGAATCCTTTCAAGGTCACATGAGAGTACCGTAAACCTCATGCTCATTCAGACCTTGGACACTGCGAAAGCTGCCAACCAGTGTGCATATTCTGGTGGCTTTGGGAGATCAGAGTAGGTTTGTTGTCAATACAAAAGGCCAACTTTCGTCTGCGTTATTCAAGCAGGTAACAACAACCAGACGTTTCATTGAGACTCTCAGCACCTTCTGAGTTAGTTCTTTTCTCTGTTTCTGCTTTACTAGAACCTATTAAAATCAGTTAAATTAAGTAAAAAATACTCTCAAGCAGTAAATGTTTTAACGCTGGAGTTTAAAGAAAATCAGCCCAATGAACTGATGGAAGTCACTGCATAAGCTCCTGAAACCTACGTTTGTTAGCAGCTTTTAGCAGCAGTAGCCTTGTCTCTGGATGCAGATGAAATATTTTCTTCATTTCAGTTTATTCAACTAGTTCCATTCAATAATAGTTAATACAAAGTTGAGAAACTGGGAGTTTGTTTTCCTCTTCCAAGCTGTGAATAAAACCAAGGTGGGAAAAGACGAGATCTACTTGTTCTAAAGCCTGGAAGGCTGGGGAGACCAGAAACAATCAGTTCAATTCACAAACTACTGACAGTACTTCTTATGTTCAATAAATGAGTTGGTTTTTAATTTAAAATAAGTCTTATTCAGAAATGCAGCGGATATGCAGGATGCCAATACAAAATCAATATCTATAATTTCAGATACAAAATAATAGATATCCTTTAAATAGGATAATTATACTCAGCATTTTGTATCGACACCTTATATGACATACTTTGCCTAAGTTTACTCGCAGTTGTAAAATAATGGTAGCAACACCATTATCCATGGCTAAATTTCAATTATACACCAGCTTAGAAAAACAATGTAACTTTTTTTGTTTTGTGTAGTTCTAACAACTCCACAGTTTGCAGCAAGCCTTTAAAATTTGTCTAGATTTGAAGGAGTGGAGCGTCTTTTCTTTGTCCAGTGAAATTCTGTTCAAATGTTGCTGAGATATAAATTATTGAAAATTGTCTTTTATGAAATTCTGGCAACATACCAGAACAACTAAACATGATCTTCCTAAAAAGTTGGGTCCACACTGGTGGTTGTGTAACAGTTGGTACAATTGTATATAATACAGTGGTCTTTCTCTTTAGTTTTACAAATAAAAACCTAGGAGATTACATTAAAATGTATAGAATATTTTACTTTACAGCCAAAATAGCAGTGAAAAATTAGGAAATTTCAAATTTATGGGTCCCCATGCAACCTCAATTCTGTCCCTTGTGTATATGCAGTTTGATCCTGTTTATTGTTTATTCACATATTGTTTATTCACATTCTACTTTTCCCACAACGTCCCGTGTCCTCCATTGCACAATGGACATACACAGGGGCAAAATTAAGGTTGCACAGGGAACTGTAAATCTGGCAGTTCCTAAGTTTTGAGTGCTTGACTTTGCACCCAAAATAATGTTTCTGTAACATCAGAAGGGGTGGGGGGGATTGTACAGTTGAAGATATGAAAAACAAATGTACAGAGAATGTTTTGTATTTACATTCTGTAGATTACATTCTGTTTTGTCCGATCAAGTTATTCTAACACTACAGCAATACACTTAGATATAAAAGGCAACTATGTAAAAATGTTTCTTTTGTACTCTTATTTTTTCTTGAAGGCTGGCTTGAGTCTACGGAAAGTCAATAGACACGTGGATTTCCCACTAATTTTAGACTTAGCACCATTTTGTTCTGCTTTCTGCAAGGTACAGTATATTAAGAATATATTTTACAATCTTTATTTTAAAGCATCCATTTATTGTAGTGAATTTTTGTGGTTAAGAGGTGCAAGTTAAAACTCTGATTTTTCACCCTCAAAGGAATTGCAGATTGAATGCTTTCAAACAGTAACCTAGGCTCAGGTCTTCAACTGGCGTAAAGTGGCAGGGCTTCATTGAAATCACTGAGGATGATTAATGTTTTAAAATGAACACAGTAGCATGAGAGCTAGTTCAGTGCTTCCAACCAAACTGGATTTAGTCATTGAACTCTCAGTATCATTGTCTTGCTTCTCAAGTTGCTTCAGTTCAGCATTGCAAAACATACTTGACAAGCTACAATACTTACCAGCTATTTGCTCCCTTTATTGGTATAATATTTGAAATGTGTTAACATACATATTGTTACATACTGGATTTTATAATGAGAAATTGTATCTTTATGTTCTGTGAATGTGTGAATAAGAATGTGACAGATGGCGCAAGAGTTCTGTACAGTCTTTATGGAATAGTGGAGCACAGTGGTTCAATGCGAGGAGGTCACTATGCAGCATATGTGAAAGTCAGAGCACCTTCCAAGAAATTATTGGAGCATATTGCTAGCAACAAAAATGTTCAAGGTACGTCCAACAAACCCTTCACCTTCTGTATGGAAATAAAATTGATCATCATCCAATCCAGTCAGTGTATTTCCATTGAGTAAACATTTGGGCCTTGACTCTTCCCGTAATTGGCAGTGCCACACAAATTAATAATTTTTGTTTAATGAAACCCAGCATATAAACAATACTTTTTATACCACCCACTCTCTACCTATGGAATGCCCTCCTTAGCCTAGATCACTAAGCCATCTTCCTGTCTTCATTGAAATCCCTCCTAAAGGCTCAATTCTTTCCCAATGCCTGCAAGAAGTGTCAGTAGCGGTTTTTAAAACAAGTTATTTCCTCCTCTGAAGATCTTATCTCTTCTGTTTATCTTAGGCTGGGAGTTAATTGAAACAGGCTGTTCTATTTTTAGTCTCACGTAGTGCCAGGCACATTGTCAGTAGTACATAAAAATCCCAAATTCTGTGGTTTCGTGTGAGAAATTAGAAATTCTATTTCATGGAGGATTGAAAATTTCTCCTGGTGACTCTGCTGGAACAGAAATTTGAAGGAAGAGCACTAGGAATATATATATATCACTGATGCCTGTTCTATGAAACAATGGAGGGAAGGAGAAGATACCAGGAGCTTTGGCAACTAATGGTTGGGTAATTGTTGGGCAGGAGGATTGGGCTGTTCCAGACCCTCCTAACAATCACTTTATATTAGAATCCAGATTCTCCACATGGAAAAGGGGCTAGAGGTGTACTGACTTCTTAAAAGAAAACTTAAGTTTCCACTGGTCACTTCGTTCTCTTTAAAAGTTCATTGGAACCCAGTGAATCCTTATAGTGTTTTTTAAATTGCTATTAAATAAGTTCTGAAAGATTCCTTTTCCTGTTTCAGAATTGATCCTCTGTACTATACATTATCAACGTAATTCAAATAAACCTTCTTTGAGATTTCTGAGACAAGCTGCTTTTTGAGAAAAGACATGGCAAAAAGTGCTAACAGTTATCCAATGTAAATACGATTTTGTGAATGGCATAAAATGCTGGTCACATTCTATGTAAAGCTATCTTTCACCTGCTCCTCCCATTGTGACGTATTTTCCAATATATACTTAATTTGCTTACAAAGCTTTTTAAAAATAAACACTAAATATCACTTCAACTTATTCAGTGTAAACTTAAGATATAAACAAATATGTTTCCAAATAATGAATAACTGGTGTGTCCAAAGGCTTTTTCCCACCTCTTACTTTAAGCATCAGTTATATCATTTGATAGTAAAGGTATAAGCCAGTGAATATTAACTCTTTGTATTTGCATTCCAGGTATAAAGGAAGTGGTGGGAGCATCACCTGGACAGTGGGTGTATGTTAGTGATGTCCATGTACAAATGGTTCCAGAATCAAGAGTACTAAATTCACAAGCTTATCTGCTTTTTTATGAAAGAATATTGTAACAGTGTATACCAGTTTAATTTTAAAAATGGTAATGGTTATTTAGTATATCTTACTTAATGCTGCCGTAGTTGCAGTACCTGTAAATATCGTGCCTTAATCTGGCCTTTAGTAAAAAACATGCTACACTTTGACCCTGAACTTCACTCAAGTTGATTATCAATACCCCAACACTAGCTTTAAAATACGCACTTTGCCACACATTAAAATTTGTGAACTCCCTGTATCAGAGAGAGTGAGAGGCAGAGTAAATGATGCACAGGATGAGATCCTGGCCTGACCTGAAATCCTTCAAATCTGTTGAAGTTAATGAGAGTTTTGCCACTGATTTCAGTGGAGCCAATCTCATCCATGGCTTTAAACCACTTAAGAATGAAAATTACATTGGTTAATGTTAAGTGCCTGGATTCCCTGATGGACAGTAATAATGCAAAATTATTCATCTTTAATGAGATTTAGCCTGCATCATACCAATGGCTGAGTTAGATGTTTTGTCTAAAGGTTTTTCCAAACAAATTTGCCTCAGGGTGTACTTCTAGAGGACATACTAACTGGGAAGCAGCGCTTCCAGACTGGAATAATGACAACACTGATAAGTTAATGCTGCAGTGTAATTTCCTGATGTGCTCCTGGGAAAACTTAAAAATGTATTCTCTACCCTTCATGCTTCCTAATGGCAAATAGAATATCTAAGGGTTGGACTCTCTCAAAAATCCAATCAGGTTTGATACACTTGCTCTGAGTCATCTCTGAATGGCATTATTATAGAAATTTCCTACCTTCTTAGTACCCACCCATGGAATAAATGTGCCATAAGTCTGTCATTTGTAAATCTGCTGATTTAATATATAAATTGTCATATTTATCTGGGAATAAGAGAAAATTACAAATAGTTCTGTATTTTAGTAAAATCTCAAAATTGCTATATTTTGGTTGTGATTACACATGTACAGGATATAGTGACCTTGTGTGTATGTATTGAGTTATTCAAGCACAACTGGCTAATTCTGTTACTAATTATTGGTTCTAAAAACAAATTAATTCATCTGCTGCTGATGCCTTTTCTCACAGAAGTAATAAATAACCATTCTTTTTGCAGTGTCAGAGAGCTGGTCAGTAGATGACAAATTCTGCCCTTACTTAAGGATAACCAGCTCCCTTTGAAGTCAATGGAGAGATTGAGAAAGTCCAGTGGCAGAATTTGTCCTTAAAACTCAGGCTGTACTAGGCATTGTCTGCCATAAAATAGCACTTATTTTTCCTGGTAGCCCTATTATTTCTGCCCCAAATGTAACAGACAATAAATTGTCAGTCTTTGGCCTTTTAGTTAAGCTGGTTGTTTTGATTTTTAGGTAAACTGATAATTTACTGAAGTAACTAATTCACAACTAGTTTCTGTTTAGCTTGCAACCCATTCATCAGAACTGCTGATTTATCTGGCCAATAAAAAGCTTTTGTGTGTGTTTGTTTCTATTGACTGTTTTGACAATAGAAATATTTAGTTTCATGGTGAAAAGTAAATGCCTGTGCTCCTAACCACAGCATGTCCTACTGCAGAGCTCTCAACTTTTGGAACCACCGAATTTATAGACATAAGTCTTTGCTAACCGGCCACATTTTCAGCCTAGCGCTACTCTGTGGGGTACAAGACTGAAGGGTCAATGTAATAGAAATGTTCTTAGCCCCAGTCGGCCTCAAGGTCAACTTTGCATGAGGTCATAGAGTCTTCAAGAGCTGGTGTGTGCTCTTCTCGTCATTATGTACTCACTGGGTGGCCTACCTAAATGTTGCCCTTAAGCCGCAGAAAGGCCTATCTTCTACTGCCAGGGATCCTGTTGCAGCTGTGGAAGAAGAGGGACAACTTGCTCTCAGGGCTCTCACACACATTTCCTTGCTTTTATGCTGCTCAATAGGCTTATCAGCAACAGAGATTCAAAAAATAAAATGAAATGATGTTAAAACAGAAGCTAATCTTAATACTCCAAGAAGTACATTTACCCAAGATGCTTGTTACTCTTGCTGCTGGAGTTCTGCTATTGGCAGAGAAAGCTACACAAGCTAAAACACAACAAATATTAGCAGTGTGTGGCAGAAGCTAAAGCAAATTTGAAGCAAAATTAAATTTGTAATTTAAGAAAGCATACTCTGTGCAATGGATTCCTAGCTTTATATGGAGAACTGTTTTGGTTGAAAATGAGATAGTGAATGATGCCTGAACCCACAATCATCAACCCTTATGTCTCCATCACTAATGTTGTAATTATTTAAGGTAATAGTTTACCAAAATAAACATAAACTCTGTGTCTTACTCTGACAAAAAAATCTGTTAGTAATTGCACACATTCTATATCAGTAATTGAGAGTGATTACATTGATTTCCAAGGGATCTAGTGACATCCCATATTTGCTAAGATTTGTCTCTAGGGACAATTTTTCAGATACTGGTCAGCCTGAGAGCTACTAGATTCTTCCAGCTACCTGAGGATTCTGTGTGCATTCTGTTGCAAGTAAGGCTAGTGTGAAAACTTACATTGTCCTGTCTTTTCCTATCTACTGTTACCATTTATACTATATCATAAGGTTGCAATGGATGCATTTTCAGAACTCCCGACAGTTCAAAATTTGAAGAAGCATCCTAAAATACATTTGCTTACTCAAAGTAATGAGGTGTCATGCAGAGGCAAGAATATGACGTGAGCCTGCTACCCCGTTTGGAGTTGTCAGAGACTGATGCCTCTAGCCTCTTTGTGAGCAACAGTCCTATCTGTCCCATCTACCCTTTCTCATCCTTCCTTGTGATGTCCTCCTCCCGTCTCATTCTGGCAGCAATCTTTTCCTTCCTTACCCCTATCCCCACTTTTGGTTATCCCTGTTGTTCTCCCAGCCTCTGTGGAATTTTCCTGTCTTTGTCACACCTTTCTATGAAGAGGCTCCCCTGCCATCTGAATTTCTGGATCTACTGAAGCCTGAGAGGGAGAGGGGAGTGCTTAATTTACAGCCCTACTATTCATACGGGCTTGCTGTCGATGGTAATATGGGTAGGGGAAAAGCCTGATGAGATAAGCAAGTAATGACTAGTGAGCAACACTTGAAACTGTGATGCTGGTGAACTGCAGGAACTTGATGGGGTATAAGAATCCCAGGAGCATCTGAAACAGGCAAAAATTTTTAAGACAGTTCTGCCCAAAATGGGACTGTCGCCAAGTGTGATTGTGTGTGCATGGAAATTATCCTTGTTTGAATGGTACATTCTCTATATTTTGCAAAAATTGGTTACCACTAGTTACCTCCAGAATTTCTAATCCTTTATTTCAGTGGACAAAACCTATATTTTCCTTTCCAAATGTCCCTGTTTGTGTATTTCAGCTGTTGGCAGGTATGATCATTATTTATGACATCATCAGAAGTTTGAGATGTCTCTCATAACTTTGTCACCATTTTCTTCTCTTGTGGGCTTTATATTTAATTAATAATACAAATTGAAATTTTAAATACCAAAAAGGTTAATGTCCACTAGAAAAAACAAGATCCCTAATTATGCTCAAATAAGGTTTTAACAACAGCAACTACGCTGTTGAGGTTATAAAAGCTTCCTTCTGAGGAGGAAATCCAAACTGGAATAATGTGTAGAGCTTAGGGAGGGCAATGAGGGAGACCTACAGCAACTGTAAAAATTGGAAAACAGGTGTTTGAATATGTAACACAGTTAACACAGCTTTTTGTTGCTGTATCAGTAGCTGCGAAACAATTTTTTCACCAGTTGGCAATTAGCTTGTGGCCATGCTTTATATATAATTTTGTATCAAGTTTTACAAATCTCTACAAAAGACATCATCAAGTTGCAATCCAATTTTTAAGTTGTGGTTAAGTAGTTTGTTACTGCATCGGATTCTCCCTGTCTGTTTTTGTGGTTTTGCAAAGACATTTTGGCATTCATTTTAAATTTTTTTTTTCTTTTTCCTGTTGCTGTGTAAAAGACTTATGCAAACAATGCGAAACTGATTATCCAAAAAGTTCTGGTAAGTGCACAAAGTAAAACAAATTCCTTAGTTTCAGTTACAATCATCTTAAAGTGGTGTACTTTTTTAATTGATGGTGTCCCTTTAAGACAAATACTTTGCATAATATTTTGCCAAAAAACTAGCAGAATTTACTTGTACATGCAATAAATGATCCTGATTATAACTATTTTTACAGTTACTTGGGATGAAAACTTCTATATAACATGTCAAAGGAACTATTAAGTATTTATAATTGAATGGAAATATAATATATTCTAATTAAGAATATTTCTTCCATTTACTGCAACTTCATATTTTTGTTCTGTTGTTCATAATACAAAATACTCTGCAGTAATATTGCTTTTTAAAAGAAAATAGAAAGTTATTTCACATCTTGTTTATGAGAGCATTTATTTTTATCACATTTATTTATGGAGAATCTTATAATTCATAATACATATTTATTACCTGCTTGTTTATGGTTGTATTAAACTCAGGTTTCTGTATTGTGTAACCTGAAATTGCAATGAGCTATATGTTCAGTCAGACCCTGTGCTTATGAAGAGTTCATTACAGCATTGGTGCATTAATTCCCTAATTAATTATTCTGCAAAGTAAGGTCCAATCCAGCAAACATTTATGAATTGGGAATAGTCCAATTACATTCAAATTTACTCATTCCTATACATGCTTGCAGGATCATGGGTCTAAATGATAAGAAATCTGAGACATACTAGTTCTTTAAATACTTAGACAATAAATAGGAAATAAATATTCATTTAAACTCTGATTGATCATTATTCCTTCTCTTTGCCTGTTTTGGCTTAACACTAGTACTTGTCCCCTCACGTGTAAAATATTTCTGTGGTCAAAAGGGCAATTTTGATGTATATCACAATATTGGAATGCTTTTTTTCTTTTGAGATTTTGTTTCTAGATGGACTATATCAAATCTTACTGCAAAAGAAAACGGATTTAATTGTAGGCTGCACATTAAAAATCAGTGTTTACATTTATCTTATATTCTTTCATGTGTTTTTATATCACCAGGCACTATATTAAGTACTTTCACAATGTAATTTTTTTTACCGAGTAAAGAGATTTGTTTCATATCTATCTCGTCCTTTGCATCTGCACTGTATGCTGATGGTGTGTACTTAAATATGCAAATAAAATATCTGATACTTTGCAGAACCATAGAGTCATAGGTTAGGGTTGAAAGGAACCTCAGGAGGTCATCTAGTCCTGTAGTTCTCAAAGTGGGGGCATGAGATGGATCACGGGTGGGGTGCGGAGCAGTGATAGAACCAGTCCATCCTCATGCTCCACAAGCAGCCATCGTCCATCTGCAGCAGCAGCAGCAGCCGCCCCCAGCTGGGGCCAGGAACTCTCCCTGTGCTCCTGCTGCCCCTACATTTCTGCTGCCCTGCTCCGCACTTCCCACACTGTTGGCCGTTTTTTTCCTGAAAAGGGGGCAGGGGGAAGGTTCGGGGAAGGGGAGGTGCAATTGTTAGAGAGCTGCCCTGTAGGTGGCTTTTTTTCCTGAAAGCCTCCCCCCTTCAGAAGGGCACAAGTGGGGGGAGTGTGATTGTTAGACAAAAGTCCACTGGGCGGGGTGGGGGGACTCTTTAAAAAGTTTGAGAACCACTGGTCTAGTTCAACCCCCTACTCAAAGCAGGACCAATCCCAACTAAATCATCCCAGGACCCAGCCAGGGCTTTGTCAAGCTTAAAAACCTCTAAGGATGGAGATTCCACTACCTCCCTAGTAACCTATTGTGGTGCTTTACCACCCTCCAAGGGAAAAAGTTTTTCCTAATATCAAACCTAGACCTCTTCCACCGCAAGTTTAGACCTTTACTCTTAGTTCTGTCTGCCATCACTGAACAGCCTAGCTTCAACCTACCTCAAAATTGTCTAACTTGTGAAGTTGTCTAACTTTAAAATACATTGTATACCTGTCATTTTCCACAGGGCTTTAATTGTCATTTTTGACTGAAGAAAGAAAAAACAATGTCGTCTTCCTTTTGTGGTGCAGTCAAAACATTCATTATCTCACCAGTTTTCAGAAAGTTGTTTCAGCTATACTCTGATCCAACACAGTGTACAGAACATTAGTCCCTGTACAAAAGCCAGTATCTTTCTGAGCAGACACTAGAATTAATTTATCAGTCATCCAATTAATTTCTGATAAACCTACTTTTAAATCTAGCTAATTTATTATGTTGGTAGTCAGTTTCTTTCAATTAACTTGTAAACAGATTTATGAACTTTTCCTAGTAACATCTATGTTACAGAAAAACCTTTATTACAAGATCCAAAGTGGTAGCCGTGTTAGTCTAACTCAGCAAAACAAACAAGGAGTCTTGCAGCACTTTTAAAGACTAACAAATCTATTTTTCACATGAGCTTTCGTGGGTGAAGTCTGACAAAGCAGGATTTCACCCATGAAAGCTCATGCGAAAAATAAATGGTTAGTCTTTAAAAGTGCCACAAGACTCTTTCTTTATTATAGGAGTTAAAGTGTTCCCATAGTGCACCTTCCTGCAGCCATAACTAAGTAAAATGCTTACTAGTTGAGTAGTGTCATTCAAATAAATAACATAAATGGTAGTAAACACTATATCCTGGTAGAGCTTAGAAGATTAAGTAAAATAGCCTACAGCCAAATTTAATATATACTTGCATCAGTGACTTAATTTAATTTAATTCAGTTTTATATTTTAATCAAGTACTAACTATGGTCTTAACCCTGCAAATTCACATGCATTTGAGAAACTTTACATGGCACTAATGCCATTAAGTTCCATATTACTCCTCTGTGGGGTCTATCTAGGTTTTTCTATCACTTCTCATATATTTTGATACACATCCTAGTGCTCAACCAGTCTGTACTCTCAACACTGGTTGTGAGATGACCACAGGATAAAAAAATGGATTTAAACAAGTGAATTACAAATGAATCCATATTCCATTAGCAACCTTTCAAAAACAAATAGCTCTTTTAAAAAAAAAAAAACTCAATCAATTTTGTGATTCATCTGAAAGACCCAGGGCTTGTCTACACTGGGGGTGGGATTGTAATTTGATTTTAGGCTCTCAAATTATAGAAGGCGAAGGTGAATGATCAGCAAATTGCTTTCTCAATGTTTCGTGTCCTCACTGCTCACATTACTTCATGAAATACATTGTATTACAGGTAATAGGCGCAGGGGCCTGTGGGGAGTCAGTCGTCCTCTGCTTGCTCCCTTTCCCCACTTTTCTAAAGGGAAAAAAAAAACAGGAAAAGCTTTCCTTGCTGTTTCTCTGCCACAGGCACAACACAATGCCGTCCTTCGGGTGGAGTGAGCGGGTGACTTCTGCGGGCCTGCACTACCGCATTGCCTTTGGGGGCAAGCTGAAGGCAAGAGGTGGAGTGGGAGCACAGAGCCTAGCCTCTGGGCCGGCGCAGGGACGGGGCAGGAGCATGGAGCCCAACCTCTGGGCTGTCCCACCCCGCCCCAGGGCCCCTCTGACAGGCCGATTGGCCCTGGCACAACAGACAGCCACAGTGCTGCATGGAGAGAGAGAAATTAATTGAAAACTTTCCAGGGTTGCAGTAGGAGAGGAGCTATGTTGCTATGGCGTAGCAGACTGGAAAAACCAGAAAAGCTGCTCTCTGGCTACATGGACCTAAATTTGAATTGTAGATTTTGACCTCAGTGCTATGCTACTTGCAGGGGTGGTGTTAGCAGGTCAAGTTACAGCTCCATTTTTTTTAATTTACTGCTCTGACAGTGGAGACACAAGCACAGGCTATAGAAGGTCAAGATAAGCAACATTATGTCGAACTTCACTGTCAGTGCAGACCAGGCTCCAGACAGTGCTGGATTTAGGCACAAGCCAAGTAAGACATGGCTTAGGGCCTCGCGTTATGAGGGGCTTCTAAATATATTGGCGATAACTAGGAAGATTTATCATAATTGAAACTGATAATGCAAATAAGGCCTTTTGCAAAGTGTTTAGTTGTTTTTGTTGCATCTTTGCCTATGTATATATGCAAATATAATGGTTTATCATTTATTTTTCATTACCCTTTGTGTTATAATGTAATACACTTATTTTCTACTTTATGAGGCCTCTAAATCTTGACATAGCTTAGGCCTCAGCATATCTTAATCCAGCCCTGACTCCAGACCTTCAGGGTAGATGCATAACTACTAAAGCATTGCTTGTTGCTACTGCAACAGGCATCTGCAAGTCAGAGTTGGAAGCTGAACTAATGAAAGTTGCTGGGCAGTCACAGTTTGCTGTAGTGATTAAACCAGTATTCTTCATTTGAATTACTGTTTTAAAATGTGAGAAACTAAATGGGAATAGAGCAAACAGGAAAACTAGTCTTGAACTAAAACTACTGATAGAAATACTGTGTTGTGAAAAATTTTACAATCTGTGCTGAGCACTTGGACTTGTATGAAGTTCTGTGGATGGAATTTTATAAAGAACCGCTGGAGAGCTTTCAATGATAGAGCCATCAAGAAGCTTTATAGTGGATTTGTCTCTTAGAGGTTACCTGCAAAAAATTAAAAAAATTGTCACCAATAGGGAAGAGGACCAGAATAGTAGATAAGATCAGGAGGACTTTGAAAACTGGAGTAAAATAAATGGGATGAAATATAACAGTACAAAGTCATGTATTTAGGGACGAACAAGAATTTTTGCTATAACCTGGGGATTTATCAGTTGAAAGCGATGGAGAAAGACAAAGGTGTATCAGTTGATAACACTAATTTCATTATACTTTTAATAAAACTGCTAGTTGCATCATGTTGTATAAATATTTATCTCAGGCTAGGTTTTGGCCCTGCTTCAGACCCAGGCAAGCATGGCCCCTCCCCCCCCCCAACCACCTTGGTTTGAGTTCAGAAGTGTTCCAGTAAACCCCAGATCAGTAACTAGCTTCCAAGCCCCATTCTCTAAGAGGACGCTGACTACAGACTCTCGTAGGGGTGTGAGATGATCAGTTAAAACTTCTGAGAAAGGTAAGAAAGGTATCCTTTAAAAAGCATAGGGGCATATTCTAATCCCTGGACCCATGCAAAAAAGAGCGAGGTTGAAATAATTTCTTCACTCACAATCTAAGGGGATTTCACAATCCAAATATAGCACAGCTGGAACCCAAAAGTAGCATGGTATCAGACTCAGCAGCATTTTACAGATCAAAATTAATTACCTCTGGTACTAGCTGCAATACCAGTGACCCATTGGCTATGTCTACACTTACTAAAATTAGTTAGTTCGAACTAACTAATTCGAACTAATTTTAGTTAGTTCGAATTAGCTTAATTCGAACTAGCATGGCCACACTGGAATGTTAGTTCAAACTAAGCAAGCACTTGCTTAGTTCGAATTAGCGATCCCCATTCATTTCAATGGCTGGTTAAGTCGAACTAAGAAATGAGTTCGAATTAACATGGCCACATTGGCTAATTCGAATTAGTTAGTTCGAATTAACCCCTTAGTTCGAATAACCTCTTCGAATTTATTAGTTCGAATTAAGTAAGCCCTTCATTCGAACTAACTAAAGTGTAGTGTAGCCATGGCTTTAGTTAGTTCGAATTAAGGAGGCTTAATTCGAACTAAGTTGCCAGTGTAGACATAGCTATTGAGCATTAATTACTTTGGGACCAACCACTTCAGCACTGTCTGCCCCCACACTACTATTTGCATTAGCAGGGTAATAGGTGTACTGAAGAACTTGCTCAGAAAAAGCAATGGGTGCAAAAGAAGATCTATATGTTGCATTATTCAATTGCAGAGCTATATTTTTGCAGTGTGGAACTGCTCTGCAACAGATGTATAAAATACTTGATTGCCAGATAAGAGACAAAACCAAAGCATGACTGAAGAGATTGTGATAGTGAGGAAAAGACTGGGCAAGTACAAAAAGGCAAAATACTACAATAAAGGAGCAAGACATCTTCCACAGTTAAAAAGCAAAGACTCGATGGGAATTTGGTAAGATGGGTGTGACCGGGGCCTCTTGGGATACCCTCCTGGACGTGCAAAAATCAGGGCAAGCTGCAAAACCGGGAGCCAAACTCCCCAACACTGATGGGTGGTACTTAAACCAGTCTCCCTATCAGTCACAACCAGGCTTCTGGTTCCCCACACTGGGTACCAAGAACTCTGCCCAAAATAGAAACAGCTCCCTTTATTGCACTCCAGTTCCTCCGGCTCCCACCTAGCCGCACGGTCCCTTAAAGATAGAGGTTCTCCTGACCCCAAAGGGCCAGCCACAGCACACAGAACAATATAGGTTTGGATCTTACCCAAAATACCACACTGGTAGCCAGTCCTTTAGCAACTACAACTAAAGGTTTAATATAAGAAGAAAAGAAGCAAAATATGAGAGATGTTAAAGGGTCAAAGCGAATCACATACATACAAATGATTTAAAGTTAATGAAAAGCAGTTTGCAGGCTTGTTCCTCTGGTAAACACCCAGCATCAGGGTGGGCCTCAATCCTTTGTTCAGTCTCAGAGGAATAGTTCCAGAGATGGGTGTTGGCTGTAGACTGAGGACTTGAGAGCGAGATGGAGTTGGGGTTGCTGCCTTTTATCACCTGTGGCCTTCTCCATGCTGTGTGCAGTTCTTTCCAATCAAATTGGAGTTGAGTCACATGTTCAAGTCCTAGTGGCTCAACAGGTTTTCTTCTTTGGCCTGTTATACTGGGGAGCTTCCTTAATGGGCCATTAAGGAGACAATGGCTGGGTAGACATTCAGTCTGGGGAGTTTCCCCCAACCTTACCCAAGTTAAAATATAACATTCATATTCCTAACTTCTAATATGAATACAAATCCTACACATAAACTATATAATCATTCCCCACAGATTATTACCTTTCTATTGACACCAAACAGGGCATAGTTTCTATGGATTATAACAATCATAAAATATTAATACAAAATAATATCATAAATGGTTCCTTAAATCCTGACAGCGTCACAATGGGCACTAGCCAGCCAAAGCTACTGTAAATGAAGAAGAGTCACTTCATACATACTCACTGATCATAGATGAAGGCAAAATTTTACACAGAAATATGCTCAAGATACCTGACACCTTCGCCAAGCCAAAAGAAGTCACAAACTGCTCCTATTATTTTATGAGACTGAACAGTTTGTTACAAGCAGGGACTTGTCTAAAGGCGGTTTGCAATGATGGATTTAGGTTACATGCTGAAACACGCTAACAGAATGATCAAGATGTGGCTGTGTTCGAGCAACCTGAAGGACTGTTAGTTACTGTATTCGTTATAGTTTATAGTTGTCTGTTGCAGCTGTCCCCCTGCTGCATTTATTTTCCCTTTGTTTTGTTCTTTTTGTGTGGCCACCCCTCCCGGGCTACTAAGGGCCATTGCCCAGCCCAGGGAGGCAGCCTTTAGCTCCTTGGCTTAGACCCTGGCTTGGTGTAGGGTGGACAATGCCCAGGAGTGCAAGACTTAAATGGCCTGTTGAGCTTAAGGGCATGAGTCATACCTATGGTTCAGAACTTTGCCCAGACATCTCCTGTGCTTACCTGCAGTTTTCCCTGCCCTCTCTCCTCCCCTGTAGCAGAGGGAGCCAATCAGAGTTACTGGTGGGAAGCTGCCTCAGTTTGCCTTTAAAACCAGACATTTTTGAGTCAGATATCAGAAAGGTTCCTGCTTTGCCACCTGGTCTGATCAGCTAGGGGTCTTTGGGGGGCCCTTTCTCTGCTCTCGTTTAATTTTTGAGCGTACTCCCTGTTTTTAAACTCCCCTCCCACGAACATCAAATTTTTCCTGTGAGATCTCCTGACTATTGAAAATGAACTGAGCCTCCTCTGCATCCTCTGATGTTCCTGCCTCTATTCCTGCTGCTGTCCTGGGAATTGGTAAGGCTCCCTTCTTGCAAACTCTCCCTGTCCTAGCTGCTGGCCTTGCTTCCCCAGCAGACAGACTCAAGTTAATTCCTTGGTCTGTGCCTGGAACTGTTTCTAACTCCGTGGCTCTCTTGCTGCTAAAGAAAAGCCTGTGCCGCTGCTAAGCTCTGCCTCCCTGTGCTCTGTCCTGGGGCTCCCTGCCTTCAGCTGTTTCCACTGCTGCAGCCACCATCCCGACTCCCCCAGGAGCTGTACCCTGGGCTCACACCACTCTGCCTCTGGGACTGCTCCCCCTGGTCAATAGGAGCGGTATAGTATAAGGCGTGCCATTAGGTTTAGTTTCATTAGTTTATTTAGTTTAGTTTTGTTAAGTTGCATTTTATTAGCTTGTATAAGTTGTAGTTCTGTTAGAATTGAATTCTGTGTCTGTGTTTAGTGGTAGTTAAGTGGGATACTTGTTTGCCATTACCTGTTATATTGTGTGGCCATAGTCAAGCTAGATTAAAGATAATTGTTTTACTGTATTGCTCCTCTCTTTTTGTTTTTCCTTCTTTCTGTTGTTCATTATTAGCATAAGTTGTATAGTTGCTGTTAAGTTGTTAAATAAGTGCCTCTGTGTCTTCATCTCTCCCCGAACACCCCAAGTCCTCCGCTGCTGTTTCCCCCTCTCCCTGAACTTCCCAAACCCCTTAGAACATAACATAAGAACATAAGAAAGGCCGTACTGGGTCAGACCAGAGGTCCATCTAGCCCAGTATCTGTCTACCGACAGTGGCCAGTGCCCAGGTGCCCCAGAGGGAGTGAACCTAACAGGCAATGATCAAGTGATCACTCTCCTGCCATCCGTCTCCATCCTCTGATAAACAGAGGCTAGGGACACCATTCTTAACCCCTTTCTGGCTAATAGCCATTTATGGACTTAGCCACCATGAACTTATCCAGTTCCCTTTTAAATATTGTTATAGTCCCAGCCTTCACAACCTCCTCAGGTAAGGTGCTGCCTTTCTTCTTTGATTCCTCTGTGATTAGCCTGCAGGCTCCTGAAGACTGCTCTGAGCCTCGCCCTGAAGGGCTTCAGTGTCTCTTGCTGCATCCCTTGCAGCTGTACCCTTCCCTCTTCCTCTGCCACTGATTACTCATCCCACCCCCACCCCGTTCCTTAACCCAGCCTCTAGGTACACTCTTACAGACTGCCTGCCACTGCAGTCCTACAAACCAAGTCATTGATTCTCATCTGTACTATTACACTTGTGTAAATTCACTAATCACCCTTATTGTGCAATTTTACTGCCATTTGTATCTCATTCATATTCATAAAATCCCATTGGTTACCATTGCCTTTACTGTACCTCTACACCTCTACCACTGTGACATATTGCTTTTTTTTGTAGACTCGCTAGCCACCAATTGTGACTTGCTGTGACACCTCTTCATTTTCACACTGCTTAATAAGAGAAACCCCCTCCCCAATTGCCTACTGTGACAAACCCCATACACCCCATTACTGCCTACTGTGACAAACCCCATACACCCCATTATTGCCTACTGTGACAAACCCCATACACCCCATTGTTCAATTTTACTGTTTTACATTTTTCAATAAAGATTGATTTGTACCCCACTGGTGCGGTAATTGCCCCCCAAGATCCTCTACCTGCTGGCAGGGACAATAGTCTGTTTAATAATGTTTTAATTCAATAAAGGAATCTAAAAAAGGGAGGATGTGACAGAGAAAGTATTCCAGGAAGTGTAGAAACATCACACTTCCAGTACATTCTAGGTGCAGTCAGTCTCTGGTTTCCAGTGTCACACCGCTGGAGCAGAACATTACAACCTGCAGCTCCACAGAACAGCAGAAAGTTTTAATACCTCACTTCTGTACATAGAGTTTATCTTGAAACTGGTTTGTGCATCAGTAACAGTACAGTGGAAGGAATTGTAGGGGAAGTATAGGTTGTGTTGAAGTGATGGTTATGGGCATGGGTTGTGGCAAGTGTGTGCATGTCTGTGTTTAGGGAAGGGTTCAAGTTGAGTGGTATGGGTTATGTGTATCTGTGGCATGAGTTGTGGTGAGTGGGTGTAGAGCTTTTTTGTTGTAGCAGGTGGTCTGTGTATGTAGGCAGAGTATGGAATGAGACAAAATGTGTGTCTATAGGGAAGAGTATGGATTGGGACAGGGATGTGTGTAGAGGAGGGTGAATTTTGGTGGTGGGTGCATGGGAGTATGATGTGTGAGTATAGGATGGGGTAGAGATTGTGCTGGGGACAGAGAGGATGTGTGCAGTAGAGGTTGTGTGTGTGTGTGTGTGTGAAGGGGAATACAGGTTGGGGGCAGCATGGGAGGAGTGGGATGTGTGTGAGGGATGGGGGTTGTGCAAGGAGGGGAGGGCATGGGGTAGGGTTAGGTTGGGTGTATAAGGGGATAGTGTAAAGGAAGGCTGCAGGTTGTGTCAGGATGTTGGGAACACAGTGTGGAGTGGCGAAGGCATTGTGAGAGATGGCAGCTGTAGTGTGTGTGGTAGGATATAAGTTGGGGTGGGATGGGGGTTGTGGGGGCTGGACAGGATATGGGTTGTGGTGGGGGTGGGTGAGGGTAGGGTCTGGGTTGTGGGGGGAGGTGTGATGGATGGGGGTGGGCAGGATATGGGTTGTGGGGGGAGGTGTGAGGAATGGGGTTGGGCAGGATCTGGTGGCAGGGGGACCAGGGTATGAATGGTGGGGGTGGGGGTGAGGGGACGGCACGGCTTGGGACGGATTCTAAGGCCCCGGTACGGGCTGTTGGGGGTGGGGGGCGTTGCCACTGGCGGCCGCGTGTGAGACTGGAGGGGGCGGGGCAGGGTACAGGCAGCGCCGCAGTGGCACGGCGGGGAGGTGCCGCACTCGGGCGGTTGTTGACGCTCCCGCCGCCGCCAGTGCTATTCTTAGTTCCGGATACCTCCCGTCGCCCAGCAGCAGCTCCGCCCGCCCTCTGCAAAGGCCACATGGGCTTCCCCACCGCGGGTAGCACTAAGGGACGGGTGAAATCAGTGCAGTGACGCAATCGCCCACGCTAAAGGTGGCGGCGGTGGACGCTTGTCCCTTGCCCTCACTAAAGATGGCTGCAATCGAGGCTGCCGCTCGCTTCCCCTTAGTAAAAATGGGGGGTGACAGGACGTTGCCGGCCGCCACTCTTGCCCACATTAAAGATGGCGGCGGGAGAGCCTTCACGCGGCCCACGAAGGGTCAGCTCGGTGACGCAAATTTCTCTACCGGGTGAACACCAGCGGGCGCCATATTGTCTTGTCCGTGAAGACGAGGAGCAAAGGGGGGTGAGGAAGCGACGGCGAAGGAGACGAGGCGGCGCCGTCTGTGACCGGCGCGGGGAGGCGCGGGAGTGTAAGTAGCGGGGCGGGCAGCGCTGACCGGTGGGACCGGGGGGCCGGGAGATCGGCCTTCCCGCCGAACCGAGGGGGGAGGGGCTGGAGGGCGCTCTTGTCCGAGCCTCCCGCGCGCTGTGTGAGGGGCCGAGTGGCCACTGGCCAGCCTGAGGCAGCAGCTTCCTGCCTCCTCCCTTTCGGGAGAGTGTATGTTCCCGGGTGAGAGGGAAAGACTCTCCCACTCCCGTGGCGGTTGGCATTTGCGCATGCGCTGCGCGAGAGAGCTGGGGTACACCAACCGAGGTGACTGGAGACGCCCCCCCAGTTTCTCGCGGCGCGCATGCGCTGTTGTCCTGGTTTAGGCTGGGGTACCTAAGACTGATGGGGTCTGGTCTCGGCATTGCGCATGCGCTGGTGCTTAATTTGAGCAGAACTTGTTGGGTTGGAGGAAGGACTGGAGCGCGTGGTCCACTCTGCTGCTGTGCAGGCAGCAAGAGAAGCTCTTTGTTGGGATCTCATGGGTGTGGGATGTGTGAGACCTGCACATCATGTATAGGGCTGCTGAGCTTTTGGGGCATGCACATGACATGCTATCAACATGTGAAACTGCCTCTGAACTCCCAACTCAGTCATCCTGGGTGGATGACTACTGACTTTGCACAAATCCGACTGCTCTGTGTTTAGGTCCCAGTGATGCGTCTGCCAGTGGATGGGCAGTGCCTTGTTCAGGTGGAAGAAAGTTGAGTGGTAACAGGGATTGGTTCATAGGCTGCCTGATGGAAAAGCACAAACCATTCAGTTTTGTGTTCGAGGAGCACTTCAGCTGCTAGCACTGAAATACTTGTTGACTCTCATTGAAGCAGTACTCATTCTGTGAGCTAGTGGCAAGAGTATGAATAGCTGTGAGCGGGAGTTTTGCAGTAACCCTGCTAGGATTTTGTAACTGTTCACTTAAAAGGTTATCTCATTTAAATAAATAATCTGAGATATATGCTGCATTGCACCGGCATGTGTGATTATTGTTACACTGGGGGCTTCTAGGGACTAGCATTAGCAATGTTGTCATTTACAAAACTCCCACACTTAGCTGAATAGCTCAACAAAGATGATCAAGTTTTCAACCCTTATGCCTGTTGTGTGAATAATAGTTACACAAGCAGTTCCACAGAATTCCGTGGGACTGGTTGTAAGAGTACGTATACTTGCTGTGAATAAGCGCTGAAGGCTTAGGCTCTAATTTGTTTATACCGTTCCACCTAAAACCTTGGCCTGTCTAAGTGGGGAAATTTAACCTCACAGCTTGTCATGTATTATTTCTTTTCTTTTGTTATAGCTGTAAGTATTTGCCCTGAAACACACAGTAAGGCCTTGTCTACACTAGAAAAATAAGTCAATCTAACATATGTCAATTTACAGTAATTACTGTGATAGCTGATGTCCATGTTACCTTCATCGTGTTAGTGGAGTGCGTCCTCACCAGGAGCACTTTCATTTACCTAAGAGTATCAGTGTATGGAGCTGGGCTCCTGGTAGGCTGCTGCTCACTCCATTCCCTGCCGGGTGCCAGCCTCCCCGGTCCCAGAGGGAAGCTGCCGGGGGCTTCTCACCCCTGGGGTGTGATGTCCAGCTGCCCTGACCTCTTGCTTTCCTTTCTTCCCCCCAGCAGCCTTGTCACTTTCATGGCTCTGTCCTGAAATTGAAAAGGCTGCTCTGAGTTGGTAGAGAAGCGCTGGGGCTTTCGCCTCACTCCCAGCTCTCTTTGGGGCTTTTTTTTGTCAATTTGAATTTGACAAGAATGACAGCCCACAGCTGATATATGGGATGCAATGTTTACTGTGTCACCCTAACCAAGCCAACATAAACCCTACCTCTCACCGAGGTGGTTTTGTGTGTTGGAATAGCAGTGGAGTTACAGTTGGTGGGAGGAGCATTTTAGTCTGCATACTGCCACTGCTTTGTCAACAAAAGCTGACTTGACAAAACTCTCTAGTGTAGACCCACCATGTAACATATTCTTGCTTTAAAATGAATTCCACCAGATGAGGGAGTGTCAAGGCTTTGGTTAGGCTCAGTCCTATGCAAAGTAAGATGATGTGGGGGCAGATGCCTCAAGCTTTGCTCTCCTTCCATGGCTTGCAAGTCAGGTATGGATTCATAAGGTTGTCATTGACAACAAATTACACTTTGCAGTAGGTCTTTGGATGAGTTGTACTTTGCTAGACAAATAAATAAAATGGAAGAGTTCCCTTATGTATTTATTAAGCTCCATCAGTCTGCTTAGTTTCTGTACAAAACACATCCTTCAAGAAGAATGTTGCAATCTAATGTAAACTGACAATACCATTCAGCCACACAATGCATTGGATGATCAATTGAAAATCCAGTACCAGTCCCATTAGTTCGGGTGACTTGATTTGATTTCTTTTTGCTCTCATCAGTTCTTTTCCCTGAACTGTTTTCTAAATTCAGTAGGCCTTTGACCAGCATTTAAAAAAAAAAAAAAAATCATGTAAATGTATACAATCCAGCAGCTATTTCTGTATGTGATGTCAGTGTAACTGTCAATATAAAGCTCATTTAAAAATGTTTGGTATATTTAATATGTTAATCACAGATTTGTGAGATTACATGATCAACAGAGAGGTGAAGAAAAAGAAAATATGGCAGGTTATGGTGACTTGGATGCACTTGAGTGTATTTGTCTTTTTCTCACCAAGCCTCAGAAAGTGCATGTAAGACGCTGCAGTTGCCCATTTTTTGCCTGTTGTTATGGTGCTTTTAAAAGTTATCTTTCTGTCTCAGTGCGTTATGCAAGTATCAATTTGAAATAACAGAAAACTTAAAGTTTCAGCCCTTCAGATTACTTTTTCAGTACAGGTGGTTTTATAACTTAATGATTTTTTACAGTTAAATTTACCTCTGTTCAGCCTGCTTTATTCCAGTTGGTAGTAATGTAAATGTTTCTCAGAACTGTTGGATCTTAAAAACTGTTAAGCTACTAAACAAGCTACACCTTACATTTATTTGTAGTCTAGTTTAGATCTTCAGTATGTATTTGCCAGGTTTGTATTGCATGCTTTGACAAAGGCACATTGAGAAGAATCCATCAAAATAGACTTCAGATATTAGGGCCTGATTCAGTAATGTAGTTAAGCCTTGCTGTAAGTGTCATAGTGATAAATAGTTGTGAGATAAAAACATTACGCTTTGCTCTGACTTCTTGCAAACACCAGCATGTAGAAATAATTGTATTCTGCCAGAAGTTGACATTTGAAATGAATATTTAATTATTTCCTTTGACACTTCTGACTATTTTAAGTATAAGGCAGATACTACAGTAAGTGAGCATTAAATAACTTCAGCAAATTAGAAATAAATGGGTTGGATGAAACAGAATAACATCCAGGATAATTATATTAACTTAGTCCAAACTCAATATGCGAAGTTTTCATATTATAGGCTGCCAAAAACAGTAATATGTTTAGAGTCATTTCTTTCAAATGAAATAGGGGAAACTGGTGTTTTTACCTGTTATCAGATTGCATAGCATATTTGGGCATACATTACAAGAAAATTTTCCCTTGTAGAGACAAGGAGGGGACAAAAAGAACAAATGTGTGACTTCTGAAAGAATTGGGAAATTTATGTAGAATTTGTGACCAAATTTTTGGCTGTGACTGAAGAGAGAACATTGCTATTCAGGGGAAGATGTATAGATGTCTTTTAAGGAATCTTTCTGCTTTGCTTCAGGTTGGCTGTGTGCTGAGTTAGTCCTCACTGTAAATTATGCTAGTTATCTTTGGCTCCAAGAGTCTGCTACAGCTGTTGGGGATCATTGGGCCACAGGAAGGCCCTGAAGATAGCACCAGCACTGCACCAGCAGATGATCATCCTACAAAATGTTGACTCTCTCATGAGTTTCTGCTTCAGCATAAGGTCTTTTTATGTGTCAGTGGCAAGGCACAACACAGTTCTATCAGAGCGAGAAATCTGGGCCAATATTTTAAAGAATAACAGACAGAAGCAGTATTACAGAGACTGTCACGGTATATTATTCTGTGACATCTTTTCAACCATTACATTGTAACAGGAAAATATACACAACCAAAAACAAGTGTAAGCTGAATCTGTTTGGTACCCTTCTTTTATGTAGTCATGTCCGTATAGCAAGAAAACTGAATTAGATTCTCATTCCTTCTTTGGTAAACAGATTTTTAAGAGATTGAGGTTCCAGTCCCCTGGTATGACATGGGGAAATGAAACAATTTTTAGAACTCTGATAAAATGGTATTTTGTTTATTCCTGGCTTGCTAAAGCAGGGAAATACAAAAGACAGCTGATTTCACTGGTAGGTAAAAAAGCCAGAAATAAAACTATCACAACCCTATGTATTTGTGTGTGGATTTCTCTTTCCCAGTAGAGGACGCACATGAATTTAACATTATTTTCTGGACCTTTATATCTGGTTATGCCTTTTAAATTGTATTCATTGATGAGCTTAGTGTCATAGCCTCTTCCTTTTTGCTAAATGCCGAACTGAAGTACCACTGTATTGAAAGGGAGGTATCTTGCTTAACTTTTGAATCCAGCCAGCAAGATGTTCAGCTCCCTCACTCCCAGAATCTGTTTGTACACTGAACTGTATTTTTCAGCATTTCTTTCCTTCTCAAAGGGACTCCCTGATCCTCTTTTTGGGTGGGGGGAGGGAAATATTTGCTAAAACCTCCCGCAACTCTTACCGGCTTGTGTCTTTGTGACTTTTCATTAGTGAGAAGTGGAGTTGTATCTCTCCAAGGGCTGCCTAAAAGGGCTCTGTCTCTGTGGTACTGTCAGAATAGGGAAAGACAGGCAAAAGAAGGTCCCAACCATTTACTCTTTGTGTCGCTGTAGTCCAATTAGGCACCAGGCTATTCTTAGCAGTACAATTTGTAATCTTATCTAGCACCTTAATTTCATAGGTGTCTTTCTTAGATATCTGTAAATTGGGCTCTATCTTCTCCATCCGTCACTTATCACTATCTGAATATATGTCAGTTGCCATCCTTTTCTTCAAATTAACATCCTGTCGATTATTATGTGGCTACATTCTTTGGTTCTTTGAGATGAATTTTTTAAATTTATTTTTAAGAGCACTAAATTGGTGATCTTGACAGAAACACACAAGACTGAAGTTTGTTACTTATTGTTTAGTAGTACAGAACAAAATAAATCTGCCTTCACATTCTAGTTATGTCTTTACCATGAAGTTTGGAGAGAGAAGGGTTTTTATGGTCTATAATGGATAAAACAGATAACTTGATTCAAATTAACTAACTACTAGTTTTGAATCTTAAAACCTTCCAGCTTTACAGAATTACTGCTGCTCTCCTCTCACATGCTATATCTTGGCATGCCATTTTAATACATATAAATAAATGGAAGTAAATGGTCCCCCTAGGACAGGGGTTGGCAACCCAAAAGACAGGAAGAGCCATTAAAAAAATTCCTTCAGTACGCAAGTATTTTGAGAGCCGCAGTGGGAGTGGTTTCCTGGTACACTCTTCCCAACCCACTGCCCTGCTCACCTGGCTGCTGGGGCCCGCCCCCCCCCCCACGCACCCCCCCTCTGGCACCTTGCCTCACCCGTCCTACACCTCTGACTCCCTGTTGCCAGGCCAGATTGGGCCTGCTTTGCCTCGCTTTCAACTCCCCGCGGCTGGGTGCACTCCCGCCCCATCCCACTCTCCACCACTGGGCTGGGCTGCATCGGGCCACTTCACCCCATTCTCCACCACTGAACTGGGCCAGACCGGACCCGCCTCAATCCCTCTCCCCCATGGCTCCGGCTCTGCACAGCCCAGCCAGATCGGGCTCACCTTGCCCCCGCCCGTCCCCCCAGCTCTGAACAGCCTGGCCAGATTGGGCCCGCCTTGCTCCCCCACTATGGATCTGCACAGCCCGGCCGGATCGGGCTGGGTCTGCCCTGCCCCGCCCCCCACTGCAGCTCTGCACAGGCTGGCTGGATGGGGTCCGCCTCACCCCGCTCCCCGGTTGCTTCACCTCCCCCCAGCTCCACACCACCTGGCCAGATCGGGCTCGCTCCCCCTGATTTTGGCTCCATGCTGCTGGGCCAAATCGGGCCCACCTCGCCCTCTCCTCACCGCTGGGTCTGCCTCATCTTGCCCCCCCCTGGCTCTGGCTCTCAGCCACTGGACCCCCAGCTACTTTGGGAGAGGGGCAGGAACACCCTCCCCAGCCGCTGCCACCTCCCCACTCTCAGGTTGCTTTTCCCTGCTGCTGCCAGCTCCTTCCCCCATTACCCCTTCCCCCCCACAGCCCCTCACCCAGCTGCCCTTTCCCTGTCCCCCCCACCTCATGCAGGTAATACCTGGTTTGTCGAGCTCAAGAAGAGGTTCCCAGCCCCAAACGCCTTCAATAGGCTGCCAGGACCAGAGGAGGAAGAATTTAAATTTCCCTCTTCCCCCTCCCTGCTATGTGCTGCAGTGCAGGGAGATTTAAAGGGCCAGGCTGCATTTCACAGTTGCGCTCCCCAGGTGCCTCAAGCAGACTGACTCAGGCTGCACCTGCTAGCAGTGAGACCCCATGGAGCTACATGTGTCTCCGGAGCTGCAGGTTGCCGACCCCCACCCTAGGAGAAAACGAAAGACTTTCAGTCCAGACTCTCCATGGGGTGGTTGCTTTACAAATGTGCCATTGGGAAATTATGGTCCTCATGTCAGCATGGCTGGCCATGAGAGGATCACCTCGGTGTAGGAGAGTCCTCTGGTTCTAGAGACACAGTATTTAATTTCCAGTGCTGCTCCTACCTCTCATATAAATGTGGTTGGGGCATTCCTTTGCCCTGCTAATCTTTGGCTACTGTATCTGTTCCTTCAGGTCGACTGGCAGCTGACATATCTTAGATCAGTGATTTTCAAAGTTTTTCCTCTGGGGACCCAGTTGAAAAAAATCATGTATGCCCACAACCCAACAACGACATCTTTAAGCAGTGCATTTCAGTCTTTTGCCTGCAGCAACAGGAGGTGCCGTGACCCGCTGCTTGAGGGTCTTTGACCCAGTACTGGGTCCTGACCCCAAGTTTGAAAACCATTGTCTTAGACTGCCTTAAATTACGTCAAGGGACAGTCTCCACAAAAAGCAGCCTCAAGGAAGTGTACCACTTTTCCACCCCACCTCCTGTCCACAGGCTGCCCTTTCTTTCTTCTCACCCATAGCCCAGGATCTGGGTCTGAAATTGAAAAAAGGATTTTTTTTTTCTTTTTCTTTTTTTTTTTTTTTTTAGGGGAAAAGGGGAGAAATAGTGTGAATCCAGGTAATACTGGTAAAGATTGAGAAAACTGACAGTTTCAACATCTGTAGTAATGTCAGTTCTCTAAAGATACCATCTGCTCGATTCTTACTTTTGTGTTTTAGCTTCCTAGTGTAGAGGTTTCTCTACACTACATGATTAGGTCAGCTTAAGTTAGATGGATCTTCAGCCACTGCAGTAAATAAATTGTCCAAACTACAGCCTGTTGCCAGTAGTGCGTGTTCTCCTCAGGAACTCTTGTACCAACTGAATTGGAGCATTGTGGGTGTTGGTATTTGGGGTGTAGGGCTGTGAATGCTGTGCAGGGCTCACATCTGGAGCATCCCTTGCCACCCTCCTCCCTGAAAGAGCGCCTGAGCTCTGAGCCAGCAGGGCTCAGTTTCACATCAGGTAGCCTACCAGCAGTGAAAGTGTTCTTGTCAGTTTCTCAGCTGCTCTTACTTCACATTTCCTTTGCTTTTCCTTCTGTCAGCTCCATCTGGGGGTTCACAGTTGGAGCTCCGTGGCTCTGGGGCTGACAGCTGGAAACTAAATATGAAATAATAGCAGCTGGGAAACTGACAAGAATGTCAATTTCATTACTGGTAGGCACCCTACTATGAAAGTGAGATATGCAGGCTTTCAGCCTGGCACTGGGGGGGCTTCTCCTGTAAAGCCAGTGTCAGGGAGTGCGTGCTCGCTCGCTCTGCCTGTTAGGGCTGACATCCAGGAGCCCCACTGATGCCTCCCAATGAGCGATTGGTTGGTGGGAGGAAAGCCTGAGCCTGGCCACCTCCCAAAGTGAGGGACTGGGGCAGAGATTGGCAACCTTTGCTGGCCCCCAGGCCAGCCCCACCCACTACACCCTCAGCAGGTGCCAGGTGCCGCGGCAGGGCCAGAGACTCCTACTCCCTGCTGGCCCCATCACCACATGTGGGGCTCCTGTCTCCTGCTGGCTGCACTCCCCAATCCCTCACTGGAAGGCAGATATAAATGTATATTATTTATTTATAATTTATATATAAATTTATAAAATAAATTGGTTAGTCTTTAAAAGTGCCGCAGGACTCCTCATTTGTTTGGAAAGCGGAAGTGGGTCTCCATGCTGACAGCCAACAGGCAATATAGGTAACAGAGTGCCTACACAGCACTGCATCACCCTAAATATATTGATCACTATGCTTCTTGCAAGGGTGGGGTTGTTAGGTGACTAGCATTGGCAGGAGCACCTTTCTAGTGTAGACACTTACATAGTTAGGTCAGCGTAAGCTGCCTAACATCCATGTAACTCTTCAGTGTAGATCAGGCCTGAGACTGAAGTCTCATACTGAATGCTTGAGATCATCATTCTACATGAGTTAAAATCTTGTGAGGTATCTTTAAAGTGAAGCAGAATTACAAGTTATTTGATTTTTCTCCTCTTTGGAGATATCCTCATTGCAAAATTCTCATTCCAAGGAAAGGTCTCAAGCCTGCAGTATGAGATTGCTTTCATGGTAGGGAGCAGAGACCCAAGAGCATGAAAATCTTCTTTAGAGAAGTAGAATTAAAAGTGAGTTAGTTTACCATCAAGAGATGCAAGAGGGAGATTGGTTATTCTACAGAAGTCCACAAATAAAAGCTCTGTTTTCTTAATTCTACACTTTTGTCTAAGTTACCGTCTTTGAATCTACTGCCTTGTGTTGGTCACTGCATCACTTTTATAGAAAAACTGTTACTTTTTAGTGTTCTGATACCCTTTTCTTGTCCATCAAAGGCATATATATGAGCTATCTCTCTATTGACTGAGATCCAGGGATTACTGTAATTAAAAATGGACTGTATAAATGGAATAGTCTCTTCAATAATGTTATGTAGTCTGTTCATTCTCCTATGTAACTGGGCATTCCCAGGCTTATGTACCAAGGAGTACCTTGTGGTATTCTACAATTAGGTTGTTTCTTTAAGTTGTTAACCTGATAATAACTTGCTAAATGGGCTAATACTGCTATCTGCTTATGTTTTCAAAGAATAAACCAAGGAGCAAGTCTTCAGATGAAGCCTGTTTGTAGCAGCATGGAGCACCCACTTTTGACAGTTTCTTATTTCAGTGTAAAATTGTTAAAATAATATACTGGGATCTTAGTCTTAATGTTATCCCATGAGGGATGTAACTAATAGATCTTTTTGGTTGAATGTTAATCAAAATGTATTTTTAGTATTCGTATTGTCAGTTGCATGTTATTTATATTCATGACTCCCGAGAGCCACAATTTGATAGTGTTTATGTCTGTATAATATTTTGAGTCTAGGGATGGAATATTGGTATTTAAGGTCTGATCTGTGTTAGGGAAGTATGGATTGGGGTAACTGCATTGGTTAGTAGCTACACTAAAACTTCTTTGTTGGTTCATCACATAACCTCTTTACAGCAGCCTGTGGCATTTGCTTATGTGGAAGAGTGACAATGGGAATATTGAAATATATTTTTAGTTTTGCTTACTGTAATTTAGTAGCTAAAAAGAAAGAGAGCTGGCACCTTATGACCACTCAATTCTTAGGAGTCTTCTGGTTGTCCACAGTTTCTGATGCTTTATTGTAGAATGTAAAGCTATTTAGGAAGAAACTTGATTTATCATCACAATTGGAAGATGTCAAGATCACTGAAAAAGCAATCTTAATTGTGTAGATTTTCTTTATTTCAGAATGAATGCAAGGTTGCTCTAAAGTTGCTTTAATTCATACCTGCAGATGAAGACAAAGCATAGGGTACACCTTGCAAGATACAATTAAATGCCAGGCTTGTGCCTTGGTATGTTACTTTTCCCCATCTTTCTACTGTTTGTTTTTAAAACAAAGTTAGCTTTTTGGTTCTAGATCAAGCTGTTACTGACTCTTGCTCTGCCTTCATACTGCTTGGAGTTGTTATATCCTAATATGGTGCCATTGAGTGGTGTGATACCTTAATGTAACCATGAAATATCTGTTTTATTCTGCAACATAAATTCATGCTGATGAATGTCTGAATATTTCAAAATTGAACTGGTCTTGTTAAAAGCTTACTAAGTTTATTTTTTCCCCAAGAGGATTGCATCTTTTACCTGTGCCATATTCATGTAATTACAGACAACACATTTTGTCCCCACTCGTAGAGCTGATCTATATGGGTAGAGCCTGGTTCCTCTGTGGGATCCCAGTAAAATCTCTGCAGATTATTTTCAGGATCAGGGCCTCTCTTTGTGTCTCTTTGTCACTGCTTGTAGGGTGTATAGAAAAATATCTTTCTTTGCAAGAAATACTCTCCATATAATAATACCTCTTCTTTTAAAGAACACACAAGTGCATCACTTGGATAATAATGTTCTGATTATTAAAATAACTCCTTAAATGTACAGATGTTAACTAACCTTTACTGTCCTTAAATTATGTGTAGACTACTGCCAAGTACATTTATCAGAAGAAAAGTATCATCTTTCATATCATTTTGTAATTTATTAAATTATTTATGAAATTTTGGGGAAAGAATGTTAGTTTTTCAGAAGTCATATGGTAGTGTCAATCTTAAACAGTTATTTCTAAATAACCTCTAACAGTTAGCATTTTCCTCCAGCTAAAAATATTAAACCAGTATTGCTTTGTCAACTTGGGTTTGCAAGAGTTAAATATCTCTCAGTGTAATTGTTTAACAGGTTAAAGTATGTAAAGCTTTCTGAATATCAATTCAAATAAAAAAATGTTTGTTGTTAAATGCAGAATATATAAAGAATTAAAGATGTGGGATCAAGGTGGACAGCCTTGGCAGCAATGGCCTTTGAACCAGCAGCAGTGGATGCAATCCTTCCAGCATCAGCAAGATCCAAGTAAGTAAATAAGATTTGTGTTATCAAAATACAATTTAATTGATCTTTTGTCATCTGATTTTTATTACATAGATTTATAGCATGACTATGATTACTCCTTCCTTATACCAGCTATTAAGGAGTTGTATTTCTGCTGCTCTTCTGAACAAATAGACAATCAGAATTCTTAGCTAAAATAATGCTTACAGGGTCGTCTCTCTCCACCCACCCCTCCCACCCCCCGATTTTTAATATGCACAATACAAGTAAGTGAATTGATGTTTTGGGTTGGTAAAGTATTTACAGACTATAGTCTATTCCCAACAACTAGTCTACCTTATTTGTTCATGATTTTTTTTGTTGCCTTAGTGATTCTTGATGGCTCTTGGCCTTTCTTCTCAGAAACATTGGCTTTTGCCCAAGCTGAGTCATGAGCAATCTTGCATTTGAGAATGTTTGCCTTACTAGAAAATGCCTGTGCGGTAAACTGTGCATTCAGATGTGTTGAAAAATGACTTCAATGAAAGCTGTTTTTGTGTAAATGAATATATTATTTATTTTGGTTACAGTAGTGTCAGGGGTATGCAAGATGCTTTTCAGACAGTTGAGACAATTCCAGCTGATGTAGAATGTGCAGAATGCTGGAAGGCACACTCTTTAGATTATTTGCTGACTTTATGATGTCTAATGCTTATTATGACAATATCTTTGTGAATGGATTGGTGTATGATAATTCACCAGTGATGTAACCTCAAGCAAGTTATTTTACCCCTATTACTGTAAAGATAAATTCCATAACAAAAGTGAGGTAACATACAGGAAAGGAAAGAAGGTCTTGTGGTTAATGCAAAGTACAGGGAACCAGGAGATCAAGAGTCTGTTTAAATTTTTACCACAAGCAAGTCCCTTTTAACCTTCCTGTGCTTGTGTTTCTATGAAATGTGAATCCTTATTGCTTCCTCACTTGGATGTTGGCACTAAATTCATTAGTATTTATAAAGTGCTTGTCAGATGTAAGGCAATAAAATTTAAAAAATAACTCTTTAGTATTCTGCATGATGAGATTTGTAGAAAATCAAACGTGCTCAAAATATTCGTAGTGGCAAAAGGTTCTTAGGACTGCAACTGTGTGCACATACACATTGATGTATTTGCAATCTGCAGTAAAACTATAATTATATGCCATGAGTCATCTGCAAGGTAATTATAGCTAAATCAAGTGATTCTTCTGTTGTAGAATTGTATTTTGGAAGTTTAAATACCGAAAGGGTAAAGTTTTCTGTATTTGTTTCAGGTCAGATAGATTGGGCTGCATTAGCTCAGGCATGGATTGCCCAACGGGAAGCTTCAGGGCAGCAGAATGTGGTGGAACAACAAGGAATGATGCCAAATGGACAGGATATTTCTGGAATAGAACCTAGTCCAAACAACCATGGTAATTTTCAGGGGGATCCCAACTTCAACAGAATGTGGCAGCCAGGTTTGTCTTTTTTTCCCTCCCCACTCCCTATCCTCCCTCCTATGAAAATGTTAATTCTTTATTTGGAAATTTGGTGTGTGTGTGAATATATATTATATTATGCCCCGTTTCTTTATTTTTGTCTGCATGTTACCCTTCCCATTGCATCATCCATTTACTTCAGGCAAGATGTCTACACTCAACAAATAGCTGGCTCAGGGATAGGAAAGAGTATAGATATGAAGATTTTACAGCACAATCTAGTCTCCTGAAATTTTCTTAGGCACCAGCTAGAGTGTGTGTGTGTAAAATAATCTTTGTTTGGTTCTTGTCTTTGAATTTTAATATAAGAAGGTGAATGCAAGTGTACAATTTTCCTCTCGCTTGGATACAGTTGTGTTTCATTTCGTATTCCCAGGAGTTTTGCAGTTTGGCAGAAATGCACTTTCTAAGTCTGTATATGGCTTTTATTGATCCAGTGAAAATTGCATTTGATTTTACAACTACAAGGGAGAAAACACTTCCCCTCCCTGCTTCCCACTCTGCAAAATCTGCGTATATGCACTGAACTGTGTTAAAAGATTAAAACGGTGATTTCCCAAAGTCATGGCCACAGTATGCAATTCTGCAAAAAATCTGAGCAGTGCAACTTTCACAGGGCAGTCAGGAGAGCTTCAATATATTGGGCAGCCCTGAGAGATGTCTAAATTATCTTGAGGACTAAAGAGGTTACATTATCTCTATATTTGGTATTGGTGTAACCACTATGGAAATATTATATCCAGTCCTGATTTTCACACTTCAGGAAAGATCTTGAAAATTGCAAAAGGTCCAGAGAAGAACCATGAGAATGATTAAAGGATTTGAAAGCCCTCCCTTCCTTACAGCAAGTGATAGACTCAAAGAACTTAATCTGTTTATTTTATCAAAGAGTAGATGAAGTGGTGACTTAATCACATGTATAGGTACGTACATGGAGAACAAAAATTTGATATTAGAGGGCACTTCAGTCTAGCAGACAAAGGCTTTTAACCACATCCAATGGATAGCTGCTGAAACTAGACAAAATCAGACTAGGAATAATTTACCAAGGTTGTGGTAGATTCTGCGTTGCTGGAGATTTTTAAATCAAGATTGGATGGCTTTCTAAAAGCTATAGATAGATATAATAGACTTTTTTTTCAGCCATGGTTTTTGGACTTGATGCAGGAATTAATTCAGGGTATTAGATTGTAATTGTTCCTCCTAACCTTAAAATCTATGACTATACATCAGTTTATACCTTCCTGCCTCCTTATTGGACAAAAGCTATTAAGTCTAGTATTTTGGCACTTCGTGAGATTGATAGGTTATGCAAATTTATTATTTGTCTAAGTTTCATAGTTAACATACTGAATTTTATTCTAAATCCTAAACAGAATGGGGAATGCCTCACCAACCTCCACATCCACCTCCAGATCAGCAGTGGATGCCTCCAGCCTCCGGTCCAATGGAAATTGTTCCTCCATCCGAAGACAGCAACAGTCAGGACAGTGGGGAATTTGCCCCTGACAACAGGCATATATTTAACCAGAACAATCACAACTTTGGGGGACCACCCGATAACTTTACAATGGGGCCAGTGAACCAGTTTGACTATCAGGTGAAACATTTGTTGCTTTAATGTAGTAGACGTGCAGAGTTCCTTCTGTGGAAGTGTTCCTCTAAGAATATCTAGCGGCGACTCTCACTCTTCAATTCTACAACCAACAACAAATCTACTATCTGCTAAATCTTAGCAGCTAAGATACATTTTAAAACAATGCAAAATACACTGTGTACAGAAGAAGACTTTAGAGTTTTCAGTTTTGAGGCCAAACAAGATTTCTTCCGTATAAATAATGAGAAATTGTTATGTGCAACATTAAAGTGACTCAGTTTTTTCCAGTATATAATTAACATGACAAAGTTGTGTAAAAGAGAAGAGCATTAAATAAAGTTCAGAAAATAATATACTTAAATACTCTAGAAAATGTACTATAGGAAGCCAGCCTTTATTTGTGGAGAGATAGACATGGAAAAGATCAATTGGATCATCCAGTCTATCTTCTGAGCCTATGAATAAACAGTTATTAAAAAAAAAAATTAAAATCCAATTTTTTCTTCTCTTGCAAACACATTATATGTAGTGTATATATAGATTTTTATAGATATAGATTTTTTTAGTATTAATATTACAATGATGGCTATTATACACGTTTCTATATCCCAAAACATTCCTCTAGCTTTTTTTCCCCAATTTTTGGTGGTGGTGTGTGCTGAAACCTGTTAAAAAATAAACTACACCTACCTTTTGGAACATCTACGTCATATTCACAGACAATATAAATCTGTGGGAAGACTGACAAAACGTATAGGGATTTATTTCTATTTTCCATCCTCGTTCTCTTCTCTTGAATTTTAGTGTCAAGCATCATTGTTACATGTGAGGCAAGTCATCCATTTTCAAATACTTTAGGCTATAAAAGTCTTCTGTCTGCTGTTCCTGAACAAAACTTATCAGGCTCATGTAAATGATACTGGAAGTCCACTTTGTAGCTGATGATGATGTAAATGCTACTATCTTTTTAAAGTTTAATGAAAGAACTAAGTGTCTCAGTTATATGATTAATCGAAAGAGTATTGTAAAACAGAGGTTGATTATTTAGAAAGAAAGCAAAATCAGGTTTTAAATTTTAAATTTAAAACATTTTTCTTTTTAAAATAAACTGATTTAAAATCTAAATTAAATTGACAGTCCATGTTAAACCCTAAACTTACTGTAAATATTAAAATTTAAATTGAATTAAAATATTAAACACGTGTTCTGCCAAAGTTCTAGAGAAAATCATACCGCCAAGCCTAGCTGAAGTCACTGGCTCAGCACCTGGAGCCAGAATTTGTTGAAGTACTAAGCGAGCTTTCAACACCAGTAGCAGATAATTTCTTCATTTCAGATAACTCGGAGAGTTCAGTGACTAATTCAAAGTTAATAAGTTGAATGGAGTTGAAAAAGAATAAAAACTTTGTTTTCCTCTTCCAGTCTGTGAATAAAAATTCTGTGTGAGAGAATGAGATCTACTAGATCTAAAATCTTGAAGGATATGGTAGCTAGAAACTCAGTTTAATTTATTAACTACAGATAGCTGTTCTTATTTTTATTTATTTGTATTGTCATAGTGCCTAATAGCACCAGTCCTGGCCAGAATATAGTACTTTTCATTTCTTAATAATCAGTTTTAAATGCAAAGCATGTTTTGATAAACTTTCTTATGTATCCAGCACATTTAAGGTAGTTTTAGTTAACTAATAAAAGAGATTAAAATGCTGTTTTGTGCATTTTTATTGAATTCCAGTTTCCATGCAAATAGAGCTTGACACAAATCACACATAAAAATGAACCCAGTAAATAAGAAATGCACCATCCACCCTTTTCAAACATAATAAAAAAGTAAAAACGTAAGAATCTGAATAAACGTATGTTAAGCTATAAAATAGCTTAAGTAAATGTGTATAAATATAGTGTCCCTTGATTAGCAAAGAGTAGTATCAAATTCAGTGTAAAGGATCTATTTAGTGCAAATCAGCATGTTTTAATTGTTACCAATCAATGAGATTCAGCCTTTAAGAAAATAACTAAAGTACAAATTCAAACCAAGATTCTTTTAATCAAGGTTTCCTGTTTGCTCATTTAAATCATATAGAAAATGGGCAATTTAAATAATTTTTACTTAAATAAATCCCCATCATAAAATATTTGCATGCATGTAGCCTTATACACTATCATCTTAAATGGATGTGATGGCTATTCCCAAACACCAAGTATAATGTGCACTCATCCATGCTGCAACTTTGAGTTGCATGGTAACTTGCTAGGAATGCAAGGACTGTACCAAACTGGCATATAAATATATGTAGTGTTTTGATCAGATACAATACATCTTTTTACTTGTAACATCATTGACATAAGGGGAGATTGTAGGGAAAGTTCAGCAACAAGCAATAAAAAGTTGGAGATTTTCACCTTTGTCCTCAAGTTGTAGGTATAGGAAGAGGATGAGGACTTTGTGAGCAGCTTTGGCCTTTAGGCTGGTCTTTGTGTACAGAGTATTCTAATGGTAGTTGTTAGGGGGTTGGTTAATATTGATAGCAGCTATATGGGTGATAATCAGATTTCAGCTTTAACAGGCTGTGAAAAGGGATCACCTGCAGCCCATTCACAAATTCATTATGATATCCTCGCATTGGTTTACGTTCTAAAAATCTATTTTCATCACCAGAACTTCCTAAATAGTCACCTTTTAAATAAAAATGACAATTAGATTTTTGGGAACCACAGTAAAACAGGAAGAAAGACAGTGGTTAGGTAGAAAAATCCATGATTTCAATGTGCATGGATTTCTGTTGTTCCAGTTACACATATATGTGCGTGCACACACGCTATGTGGAGCCCAAGGAGTAAGTTTAGAGTGCATTGTGTTAAATGTGAAGAAAAATTAACTGCATTACTCTTTCAGCATGGGGCTGCTTTTGGTCCACCCCAAGGTGGATTTCATCCACCTTATTGGCAGCCCGGACCACCAGGGCCACCAGGTCCCCCAGCACCTTCAGCTCCTCCCCAGAACCGAAGGGAAAGACCCTCATTCAGAGACCGTCAGCGTTCACCTATAGCGATGCCTGTGAAGCAGGAGCCTCCACAGATAGGTACATATTAATTACACTTTAATGAAAGAAATCCAGTAATATGATGTAAGAGATGGATTTCATTTTAAAAAGAAAGGTGAAATCTGAAATCTGTAAATACAACTTTAAATAAAAATATTTTTTGTTGCTGCTATTATTGGCTCAAAAAGATGTATCTATTTTCTTCCTTTTCACCAAATTATAAATCCCTGCCATGCAGATGCTGTGAAACGTAGAACCCTTCCTGCCTGGATTCGTGAGGGTCTAGAAAAGATGGAACGAGAAAAGCAGAAAAAGCTAGAGAAAGAGAGGATGGAACAGCAACGTTCTCAGATGTCTAAAAAAGAAAAGAAAGCAAGTGAGGAAGCTGAAGGAGAGGGCCCACGGTTACCTCAGAAAAGTAAATTTGTAAGTAGAAGCGTTCACTTTTTACCTAGATACATATTTTTAACATTTCTCTTTTTTCTTGCGAACTGAAAAATAGTTTCTCTTTATCTACAACACTTTTTAGCTACTCATGTTAAAAATTTAAGTTCGTGTAAACTTTAGTGCCACTTACCTGACCTTTGTAAATCCTTGGTAGATAATGGGGAAAAAATGAAGCATAGCTTAAAGAATATTTGTTACTTGGTTTGTAATAGCAAAGAGACAGTGATAAAATTGGCCTTTATTTTCTATTGGTAATTGGCATAGACTCTCAGGGAGATGTCTATGCTAAATCATTTGTACTTGGACTGGTTTGAGTATAAATGTACCAGTGCACGCATGCTTGCTAAACTGAAGCAACAATTGAGGGAGCTTCATGTTTCTGCTAGTTCTTCCTAAATGATTTGCAGTGCAGGATACCAATCCTACAGTGAGCAGACTACTGCAGAGGTGGCCTTTTCTGAATGCAAAGGGGTTTGGTGAGCAATTAAGAGCCGTAAACTTTTCTCTTTGGACAGCTGCCTTACCTGACGAATATCATAGGTTGTTGGCTAAGGGCCCCTGCTCCGAACCCTATCGCCAGATTCCTCATGTACCCTGAATAATCCCATTCCCAAAAGTGTCTCTCTTGAGCCCCTCACATTATTTCCTCCCCACCCTGCCTCCATTAACAGCTCTGCTTGTCCTAACTAAAACTCTACAAATGCTGGTTTGAAAATCCATCAGGATCAGCAAACTTGCATTTGCAGCAATCATTTATGGTTGGATTGCTGGCTCCGAGGGCTTGTAGAGTGGAAAGGGGGATAACATATTTGTTTGGAGAACTGTTTTGCTTCATTCCAAAGTACTGTATTTCAATTTATGTTGATCTTACCATAAATAGAAACTGTTTTGTTTTAGTTATGAATTTTTCCTGAAGTATGCAATGTTCTTCTTACAGGATAGTGATGAGGAAGATGAAGATATTGAAAACACAGAAGCTACGAGTGTTGGAAAAGTCAGTAGGAGCCCCTCTCCTGCTCCTCAAGAGGAGCACAGTGAACCAGAAATGACAGAAGAAGAAAAGGAGTATCAAATGGTACAAGTAACATAGTTCTTTCAAATGTCTTTGTCTATAAGTAGCTTTCTGTCTTTAGGCATAGAGGAGCAGTTTTGCTTTTCTATGCCTGATCTTTTCAGTCTGTGTATAACATAGATTGTATAATATAATGGTATTAGATATGACCTCTTGTGTCTCCAGTTTATCATATGGATAGCATTTCCACATAAGGGAGAATATACATGTGTGTATAAATATACCATTCACACACACTTACCATATATGTCAAGTTGATAACTATCTGATAAGCTGTAGAGAAACATGATATGATCATGCATCTTTGTTCACCTTACTGATCTTTCTGCACTAATAGTTCTATACTTCCCCCAAATTTATTCTTATAGTCCAAACCCCTTAACAGCCACATTTTGTAAATATAAAGCTGCTTGAGGTCCAAGAATGGCAAGATTATTTTTGAGCTAGCAGCAACTTTTCTATCAAATATAATTATTTGAAGTGCAATATCTTGTGGCCTTGCATGATGAGAAATGAGAACTTGTTTCCCAGTATGATCTAGTATTTGTTGGAGCATCTCTTACATATAAAAAAAGCTATTGTAGCTGACTTGTCTAGATTTTCCTGGCTCTTTCTTGAAAACCCTGTACAGCTGAAGGATTGGTATCTTAAGATGCCAAACTGTGAAGTCTTATGCATGCACTTTATTTTAATTAAATTAAGTGATTGCACAATATGTAGTAGTGGGATTTCATATCTTACTTTTGTATGTGAAATGCTTATGGATTATAGGTCAGTGTGAGAGTAAAAACTGTTCTGATTTTTTTTTTTCAGTTATACTTGATTTCAGAACTACTTCAAAGTCCTCATTTTAGCTGCCAAATTGTTTTTACACCCATGCAAAGCAGTGAGGTTACATGTGTATAACGTGTGTAGAACTAGTTCCAGATACTTTATTTTCAGTGTGGTTTAAAATTATTTTCTTCAGATGTTTTTGACAAAACTGCTGCTGACAGAGATTCTTTTAGATGTCACAAATGAAGAAATTTATTATGTAGCCAAAGACGTACATCGTAAAGCAACTAAAGGTATGCTTTTCTTTTTAGTTTGTTCAGTGAATATTCTATATTTGCATGTTTTTAGAACATTTTACTCCATAGCAACTGTTCCCAAGAGCAATCAAAATATAATGCATCTGACTTGCTAGAGCTCAAATCCAGTAATCATATACTGTTGTCCTGTGCAGTGTATTGTGAGTTACTTCAGTTATTCCATTTCTTTCATATAATTCATTTCTTTAGTTATGATGGTATCTGTGTTAATGGCTTTTGAAGTGTAGACATCTATTTCTTACTGCTACCATTTTATCTCAAACTTTTAGTTTATCAGACATGAAAAGAGACAAATATGAAGCATCAATTGAGTAGCTAATTTTCTTTCACTGTTAACAAGCTATTCTGAGTAAAATTAAATATGTAAATACTGGTTTTTGAAATATATATGCAGATGCTCTAACTTGGAAACAGATCTATGAATATAGATTTGTGGTTTGCAAGTGACTATTAACTCACATTTATAATTTGAAACTTTTACATGGTGAGAAAATCTAGGATTGGTTTTAAATGGATGATACGTTTTTAATGTTTCTTCTCTCCCTCCAAAAAACAGCAATAGTAGTAGATTTAACAATACCATAGACTCTCATGACTATGAAATCGTGGCTATTTGTGTTAACATGTTGTTCCTGTTGTTGATGTGATACAAAGCTCCTGCAAAACAGCTGGCACAGTCCAGTGCACTGGCTTCCCTCACTGGGCTCGGTAAGTATGTTCCTTATTTTTGAGAGGGGCTTACTGGGGCGATCACTCATACCTTGCATTTCCAGAAACTGTGTTTTGAAACTAAGTTGTAATTACTATAATTCAGGATCATTCTGTTACCTTTACTCTTGTTGGGTAGGACCTTATTCCGCAATTCATCCCACAGATTTCAGTGGGATTATTTGTGGAGAAAGGGAACTCATCATATGAGTAGAGTCTCAGAATCTTGCCTAAGTTTGTAAACTAGGTAAACACATGACAGAGAGAGAGAGACTTTTTTTGGCTATATAATTTACTTCATAATTAATCTTAATAGGATGCTTATTGAATTATTCCCAGAGCAAACTACAGTCTTTTTGAAGGAAGATGACTATTTTTATGCATTGCTCCTATTTTGATCCAGCATATGTTAACAGTGGGAACAGCTGACAACATTGACAAAAACGTAAAGCTCTCATTTGGGAAAACTAAAATATTTAGGACAAATTTATACTTTCATTGAAAAATTACACTTACTAAAGCTCTCATGTCCACAGTAATCAATTTGAAGGTGTACAAGATGCGAAACATCGAATTGCATTCTGAGATGTAATAGAAAAAGCTCTTTCCCAGTGTTGTCATCTTTGTAGTCTAGTAGCAATGCTACAATAAAATGTCATTGATGGTGTGCTGATTACGTGATGCGAACTTTGTTGATGAACTCCTTCACATGAGGTGAAATTTTCTCTGTCCTAGTTATTCAGATGTTGTAAAACTAATTGTAATAAAGATCAAGTGAACCTCAAATGAAAAGAAAATAAAATGCCTCTGTGTCAGATGTTTAAGGTTACTTTCTATCAGTCCAGCAGATACTCAGATTTTTCTTTTGGGGGCAAGGAAAGTTCATTTCTATTCCATCTCTGTACTTTTTGAAGTACAGTATTTTCTAAACCACAGCAGAAAAGTCTATGTGGTATTCAGGAATTCTAAGCTCTGGACAACTGAAGGCGCTGAAATCATTGCAGAGATGTCTTCAGGGACAGGGTCCCAGGCATGTCACTGCTTTGTCTGAGTACTTACTGATACAAGGAAAGGCTTTCTTACTGGCTCCATATGGAACCTTTTTTACCCCTCCATACAATGGGAAAAGTGCCATGATCACAGTGGTTGCTTGCTGAGAAATAGACAAGCTGATCCAGAAGGAGTAAAGCCTGATATTAATCATCAGTACAGAAATGAGGGCCTTGCACTCTCCAGTCAACCAGCATTGGCACTTCCCTCAGAATAAGTGGCTTCTTCAGAGAAGAGAAAGTGAAAGAAGGGCAATGTACTCTCCTCTTTGCCCCACAGAAATATTAAGAACAAGGCTTAATCTTTCCTCGTGATAGACTGGGCTTTATGCACGCAGGTGGACTGGGTGGTTATGGATCAGGAGACAGTGAAGATGAGAGAAGTGACAGAGGCTCTGAATCATCTGATACTGATGATGAGGAATTACGACATAGAATCAGGCAAAAACAGGAAGCATTTTGGAGAAAAGAAAGAGAGCAGCAACTATTACTAGAAAAACAGATAGAAGGTAAGTCCTCCTGTAAAAACATGAACATGCATACCCTGATTCCAACTTAGTGGAATATATTTGTGGTTGTGGTATATAATCACTACTATATATTTTTCCCTCAGACTAAAATGTATGTAGCCTTATAAAAATGTTGGTCCTCAATTCTAAAGTTTTGCTCAAAAATGTGTTTGAGATACTTTATCAAAAACTGGTTTTGTGTCCTTTTCTTTCCTGTTTGTAAAATCCGTGATATATGTTCTTCATAGACTATTCATTTACTTGCAAATTACAACATATAGTTAGTTAGTTTTTTCAGAAGTAAATTTCTTTAACATATTAATCCTGATTTAGGATAAAATTCACCCCTATGTAAAGGGCCTGTACAAAGCCGGTTCTCCATTGTTTTTTAAAGTGGCACATAAGCCTTATGTTGTCCCTTCACATGGGAATAAATTTTACAAGGACTGCATTGCACAGGGATCTTTGAAATAGTATATGTTTACAAAGTTTTCTCATATTGAGAGCCATTCTGCAAACCTTGCCAGGCTACACAGTGGGTGTATGTCAGCCTACCACTTGAAGAAGAAAGCTTGTGCAGATGAAGAATGTTGTATATACATTCTAAATATGTGGAAAAACGTAGACCTCTTGTGATGTCACTTCCTATTTCAAAGGGCCAGTTTGGTTCTTTGTGTCACTAGGCAGAGAAAACTTGGTGTTTGGATAAACTATGATTTTGGGGGCTTTACTTTTTCCCACCCCCCTTCCCTTTTTAGCAGATTTTTTTTCTTGTTGCTTCAACTGGGCTAGATTAGCATAGGATGCTTCTTTATAGACAGTTAAATTTGTTTTCTTTAGGGTCAGTTCTACACATCCACTCTTCTCCCCCTCTCCCTCTGCTCAAAATCAGACTTCAATTTGGCTCTCTAAGAGAAAGTGGGGAAGCCTCAGCCACAGGGATTGTCTTTTTTCAAACTGCTGAACTTGATTTGGAGTGATAAGTGACTCCTCAATCCTCATAAAAAGTAAAATCTAGGATATAATTTCTTAAAGTGGATGTAGAGAGAGATTCACTGCTTTTTGCAACTGTGGGTTTCTATTCTATTCTAAATTTGAAAAAAGTGAACTCTGTTTTCTGTGTGCCAGTCTAATTTAGGAGACTGAATTGTCCTTGATTCAGCCAGTCAAAATGAAGGAATTCTGCAAGAGGCCTACGTTCACATATTCGCACACCCAAATAGTAGAAAGTTCTTTTGGGTTTTCAAAACCAGATAAAAGTTCCTTGCTCCATTGCAGAAAGCACTTCCAAGCTAGCTACTCTGCTAGGATAGTCCTTTCAGGACCTCAGATTATGCAACTGAGATCATAGGTCCCTTCCTTGAAGAGTCATTCTCAGGTATAGCAGAGGCATGTTTCCATATGTTTCTTCGTAACTTGGTGTTGGTGCCAGTTTTTTCATTCAGTTGCTTCAACTTGAGCTTCTGAGACCATGGTGGCATTGATCAGTGCTCTCTCTGGCCTACCACTTTGGACAGAAAGTCCCTCCTCATGCCTGATGGCTACAGTTCAAGAAAATCTGGTGGAATTACCCTGCATTTCCTGACTGGAGAGCAATCATGGGTACATGCATGGGTGAGAGGCCTAGTTAAGTATCAAAGAGAGGTCTTGGCAGAGACTCATGTTTACCAACCAGTTAGCTTTTTTTTTAAAAAAACAAACAAAAAACCCCCAACTCTATTTGTAATTTATTACTTCAGTTAGGATCTGATGGGAGGAAGGCAGTTAAAGTTCAAACAAGCAATGTCACCACTGTCATGTTTGTTTCTTATGTTGAGCTTGGACCTTTGTTCTTTGTTTAAAGGCTTGGAAGCTGACTTGGATCAACCATCCCTTCATGAAAGGGTGTGGTATTTCAACATTTAGTTTCCATGTTATTCCTCTCTTTAGGTAGAGTAAGCTATGTGGGTATACAATCAAAGAAGAGGAATGAAGAAGTGGACTGTATTGCAGTCCCATGAGGGAGAAGAGTTTCCCCGAGGAAAAATGAAATGAGGGGAATTTTGAAAGGCTATTTTAAACTTGTTTTCAGGGTGGCCCATGTAATATTAGTGTCCTGGCTTGCTTGATTACTTCTAGTTAGACAGGAGTGAACACACAACCTTTTATGTTGAATGCTCAATATTCAAGAATGTGGGTTCTTTTGTGCAGCTTGAAGTGAAAATGATCTAAAATCTCTTCCCAAATACTTCATTTTCCACTCTTTTTTTTTCTGGTCCTGGTCCTGTCTTTTCATAACGCAGTGCTTATGTTATATGAACAAACATTGGTTTATTGCATTTGTGTATCTCAAACACAGTTTTGTGTGGCTTTTAAATCTTTGTATTTTGAAACCATGTTCCTCTCTAGATATTCAGTTTTTCTTCCCTTGCTTTTATTTGTATTTATATTAAGGATATTTACATGAAAACATTTTTTTTTGCTTAGCCTTCTGCTAATCATGTAAAATTCCCCACTTAAAGTCAATCCTATAAGTATGGGCCCAAAGCCATTGGCTAGAAAACCTTATATTTGACATAAGTTGTTTGCTTTAGAGATGTTTGATTTTTTTCATTATGTGGGGAGGGGAAAGCAGCCTAAGCAGATGGAACAAAGATCACTTCTGAAATGAAAAACAATTCATATTTCTTCTTATGTGGGAAATGTTTGGAAAAGGTTCTAAGGTATAGTTTATCTTTTTAATTTCTTGCTTTTATAGATGCGTCAGAAAGTCTAGGCAGCCGTATCAGCCTTAATATACCTATGTTACTTTTAAGAGAGACTTTTATCTCACTTAACATGTTTCTCCCCTTTTCCTCCCTCCATGGACGATTCCATTACTCACTGGCTACCATAGTTGTGTGTAGCAGTTGTTGAAGTTAACTACTTCTTTTGTGCCTGCTTCGTCATTCTTCTGTCTACCTCATAATTTGAAGCAGGTTTGGAGTAAAGTAAAAAATTTAAAATAAGTATATACAGAGACCTTAAAAACAAACAAACAAACAAAAAAACTAGGTTGACATTCAAGTGTAGACTCATATCCTTCTCTTCTCTCATACACTTCTCTTGGTGGTTTAAGTTGTCACAGCAAGCAAACAATGGAGTTGTGTGTAACTATTTATGTAGACCAGATAGAGTGATAAATGGATGTTTCCTGTCGTAAATGGACAAAAAAGCTTTACTGCAACAGAAGTGCTTTACCATGGTTGGATCATTTTTTGGATCATAACTGTGATCAATATTGGTATTCAGTCAGGTCCAGCTGTCATAGTTTTATGTGGCTTTTTTGTGGCAACCTTTAAGCTCTTCAGCTCGCAACATAAACAAATATATGTCGTTACTCCATTTCTGTATATGCCGTATATCAGAGTTGATTGTAATTGAATTGTAAAAGATAAGCACTTAAAGATTTTCAGGATAGTTAAGATTTTTGGCAGTGTATATTTAATGTAATAACGCGTCTTCTGATATTTTAAAAGAAAATTATATTGAAGGGGGAAAAGTATTCTTAAATGCATTCTTTTGCCCATAAAATGGTGGTATCCTAATCCTTGACTATATTTTTTATATGAATGATATACTGAAAACGCTTCTACAGTTCATGACAAGTATTGACTGTGCTTGCTTAATGGCTATTATATTTAAAATAAAATATACGGAGAAGCCAGATGATTTGGGGAACTTTGGAAATGGGGATATTGAAGCTTGTTTTACTTTCATGTCACCAGTTTGACTTTGGTTCATACAAGTAGTGATCTGCCATCAGTCGGATATTCTGAAGGCTTGTCCTTATGTCGAGTTATTCCTGATTAACTCCCTCTTATTCCAGAAAACGTCTACTCCTGGAGTAATTTAGGAGCAACTCCTTGTATAGACAAGCCATTAGTCTAGTGGACGGGTGTCCATCAGAACAGTGTCCTCTCACCGTTCATCACATTGCTGATTAGTCTCAAAAAAAGAGCCAAATGAATGAATGTGGAATCTCCACTGTCCTTTCCTAAAGGTGTGGTCCATCAGGATGGTATGGAGAAGTTAACACACTTTGCAATCTGAATCACTTTAAGGTGATTTTGTCACCCTTGAAACAGAAGGAGTTCTTTTACCCAGATGTGCTTCAAATATGAACATAAAGTATGAATGAATCACTTGCCAAAGTTTATGCTTGAGTTATATAAACAAAAATAGTATCAGAAACAGCTAAAATGCCTCCTGTTTTGCCTTTTAAAAATAATTCAGAACGCAGGTTTTGGAAATCACTTTTAAATTAGTGTCATAAAATTAGGTGAGAAAGATGATAGGTAGGTCGTTCCTTGCAGCTCCTTGCCATTGCAGGCTTATGAATTAAGTCCTGTATTGCAAATAAGATATTAAATAGTGCTAAGCACCTGGAGAAGGGGGAAAAAGGACTTTTTAGAAGACACAAGTCATCAGGAATTTTAAGATGGTGGAATGGTGAGGAGTGGCAAGTAAATTATTTTCTAAAAATCAGTAAGGTGATTTGGAAATGTGCCCCTTAGCCAAGAGAGACAGCACATTTGTTCTCTTTCCATGGATCTGTACCACATTACTTGTATTTTTTCTTTCATATGCTTTTTCAGAAGAAAAACTTCAAAATGAAAAAATTGCAAAAGAGATGAATGAATTCATCAGCAAAGAGCAAAATAGCAATTCAGCATCACAGGAAGTGAAGGAAGCAGAAGCTGATGTGGCTAATGAAAAGAAAAGATCTCCAGGTGAAACTGCACCAGATTTAGAACCCAAAAAAGAGGTTAAAGAAAAAGAGAGACTAGGAAGGAGTAGGTCAAGAAGTTCTAGCAGTGGTACTACTAGCAGCAATAGTAGAAGCAGTAGTAGCAGCAGTACTGTATCTAGTACATCATATAGTACGAGTTCAGGAAGTAGCCGCAGTTCTTCACGGTCTTCCTCTCCTAAAAGGAAGAAGAGGCGTAGTCACAGCAGATCTCCTTCACATAAAATTAGGCGCAGTAGAAGTAGGAGTTATTCTCACAGAAATCGGAGAGAGAGGAGTAGAAGTAGGGAAAAGATAAGAGAAAGGAGGAGGTCTAGCAGAAATAGGAGCATGGAAAGAGGAGAGAGACGAAAAAATCGTAGCCCTTCCCGGGAAAGGAGTTGGGAGAGGCATCGAAGCAGTAGTCACTCAAGGGATAGGCGAGCTAGTCGCGCTAGTCGCAGCAGGAGTCGAGATAGGCGTAAAAGTGATGACCAGCATAGGACTCTTAGTGGAAACAGGCACAAGCATAAGGGTGATGGTAAAGATCAAGAAAGGAAAAAGGAACGAAGTAGGAGCATAGATAAAGATAGGAAGAAGAACAGAGAACGGGAGAGAGACCAGGAGAAAAGAAAAGAGAAGCAAAGAAAAGAAGAGAAAGACAGTAAGTCCGGCAATCATGATGACAGTAGATTAAAGAGAAAAAGAGATAGTGAGAGAACTCTGTCTCGCAGCGATTCCATGTCTGTTAAAATTTTAAGACAGGATTCTAGACAGGAAAGCAAGAAAAGTTCTAACAAAGATAGTAAAAAACATTCAGGCTCTGAATCTAGTGCAAGGAGCAGTTCCGAATCACCAGGAAGCAGCAAAGAAAAGAAGGCTAAGAAATCAAAGCATAGTCGATCACGATCCATGGAGAAATCTCACAGGTCTGGTAAGAAGGCAAGCCGCAAACACAAGTCTAAGTCACGATCAAGGTAGTATACTTTTTAAGTATTTTGTCTGATTTTATTTTTTTTACTATTCGTCTTCCTGTGTACAACATATAAAAGTATTTCTTTAAAAAATTGGTATTTGTTATTTGTTGTCTTGGGCAAAAGTAACTTTGGAAAGTCTTTTTAAAATTACTCATTGTTAAGCCTAAAGTATATGTGGTTTTGGGGGGGAGTGTCTGTTCCACATTAACTTTTACCCCTTTCCCTTTATTTTTTCAGGTCAGCTACCCCTCCTCGTCGTAAACGCTGAGGAACGATGTGGCACCAGTGATGTGACATTAAAAAATTCCATGAGTTTTAAGGGCTTGTCTCATTATAGAGGCACATTGTGGCTTTGTAGGTGAAACTAGAATCCTTTTTTAAACTGTAAATAAGTGTATTTTTTCCAAATGCTGCTCAGAGCTAAATACTTAATAGGATTTCTTTGTATTGCAGTTTTTCAAAAACAGTAGTGCTTAATAAGAATATAAAACACGCCATTCTCTTTCAGCTGTAATGTTCTTAAAATTACTATTGAATGTACTGTGATGTCAATAAAGCTCTTTAGTTCATTTTTGTTTAAAATTCTGGCACCGTAATTTTGTGTTTTAAAGTATTTTCTATATTTTAAACAAAACAAAAAAACCCACCTTTTTTTTGTATAAAAAAATTTAAAAGTACTTTGGAAAAAGATTTTAACATCTATCATTTGTCAAAGTATGTAAGTTTTGTCCATGGATTAATCAGTTAGATGGGAGCTGGGGAGAAAGAAGAATAGATGTCTAATTTTTTTCTTTAGATGGAAATGTCTTACCATTTTTAAGCTTCTCCTTTTTTTGGACTATCAAGTAGCAAATGTTGTGTGTGTAAAATATGGATCACTCTATAGCATGATATGCTAAAGCTGACTCAGCACCAGTAGGAATATGTGCGAGTTACTGATCATATGTGACATTAGTACTTAGCTTTGGAACTATATTCCTCAATCAGTAACTTCAGTTTGTTTTAAAGCGTATTCTGGACAGACGGGGTTATTACAAGAGCACAACTCAAATTTCTGAGTAAGGGTATTTTACTGGACACATACATAATGCACTGGAAAACTGACACTAGATAAACTGTACTTTGTTATTCCCGCACACACAGATCAGCTCTGTAGTAATGATTAAAAGTGACTGTATTCTGTAAGTATGAGAATTGCATCTGCATCAATTAAATCTTAGGTTAGATTGCAGCCTATCTCTTGATTTTTAACAGTACACTAATCTAAGTGAAAGGATGATGTCTGTTTTTTAGTGAAGGAAATGCTCAGTGATATGGGCCAGACAGCAAAATAAAAATTATCCACCATTAGACTGATGATTATTACAAAGAAAATTATTTAGAAAAAGGCTGAAGTTTTGGTTCGGAGAGCCTGCCTCTAAGTTGTGGTGTGATACTCATTTTGATCCTGAATGACCTTCAAAATGTCATAGATCAGAACTGTCTGAGGGTTATTTCTTGTAAGAAAAAAAGTACTATTACAAACTAAACTTGCAAAGCATGTCTCCTTGAAAGAAGTAACCCATTTAATTAAATGTAGGATTCAGTTACATAAGATCTTTACCAAAGTTGTTTTTTCCCATAAATTAGAAGCAGAAATAAATGCCTTGTAGTGCTTCCATCAAGGTTTTTAAAAAAACCTTACCGTACATTTGTTAAACAAGTTAATGAGCTGTGAATAAAAGTATGTTTGTCACAACTGTTTTATAGATCAGTAACTATTGGTTTATTTATAATAAATAAGAAACCCAAAAGAATTAAGTTCTACATGTATAGAAGAATAATCAAAATAATTCATCATAGCAAAATTAAAAATAATCTACTGTCAATAGACTATCAGTTCTCTGTAGAAGTGAGAATTTTGTGAAGAATTGGTTAGCTTGATCGTTTATACATTTGGAAATATGTAAATTTTTTTCCAATCAATTACAATTAAGTTTGAGGAATTCAGCTTCCATGATGCACTGCATTTGATTTTCAGTCCAGATTTTATATTATCTGTTCAATAGTGTTTAAAAAAAAGTGTGAAAGGTTTATATATTCTACCAACAATTAGAATTTTGTCATGTCCTATAATTATGGAAATTACGTTATTTGACACAAGTGCACTGATATTGGTAGTGACTGTATGCCAATAAAGAGCATACTACTGCTGTATTTAACAATTCCATAAGTCTTGCAAAACAGCATGTGCATAACATGTTACAAGCAGTATGTTGGCATTAATTTTCTTACTTTGTTGACATTCACATACAGTAAACTTTATCCTGTTTTATAAGGTAGAATTCTCTTATGAGCAGGTTTGAATGGGAACGGTAAATAAGAATGTCAGGTATAATTTCATACATTTAGGAGAAGTGATCTTAAACAATTCTGTGGGTAAGTATATAATAGAAGGATTGTATAAATAAATAGAACTCAAAATTTGGACATTGTTCTATTCATTTAGATGTTTACAGGTTTCTACATGGATTAAAATTATTTAAAAAATGTGTTCAGTACGGAAAAGGAAACACTATTTTTAAGTTGATGGAGCAAGTGTGCTGTGGGTTCTTTAAAACCCAAATTCACAAATAAAAGTTGGGGTGGACTCTTAGCTACAAATTAAAATAACATTCTTCCCAGACCATATATATGTGAAGATAATTGCAATAGCATAATTGGTAGATAGGAAGGGTAGAAGACAGAGTTGGGACTCAGACTGGAGGTGGGTGGATGAATCAGTCAGATGTAGTCAAACAAAGCACATTATTAACTTTACAGATTTATATGTACTGAGCTTTTGCAAATTTTCTGATAATATGGCTCCAGATATAGGAGACTGTACTAGCTCTGAGGAACCCTTTGAATTAAGGCTATCACTCCCTAGCTGCATCTTATTTAAAACTACAGCATACAGAAATAGTGACTTGACCATTCTATATATATTTATCTAACCCAGCTTAAGTGAAAATTTTGACCACTGTACTTCTTGTAAATAAATATTTGAATGCAGAAAATAAATATTTAAAAAATGACAACATAAACACTAGTCCTTACTTCATAAAGGAGGTACCCATAACTTTTTTTGCTGTCATTACAGACTGTCCACTAAATGAGTTGAAGTGAAAATGGAGGGATAGCCCTCTCCTTCCAAATCTTTTGTCTTGTTTTTTCTCATCTTATGCAAGCTAATTGCTGAAGTCTGATACACACAATTTTAATTCTCTTCAACCATGAGATTGAGCTTTGAGTTTGGAGAACCATTTCTGAATGTTGACATAAAAGGCCTCCTTTCCATCTTTGAGCCAGGATATGTTGTGTCTTGGAAGCCTGCAGATACATGGTTTCCTCACAGGGTTACAAATAAATAACCAGTCTCCTCTAACCAGAAAGGAAAGAAGAGCGGAAGACTGATGTTTACCATGGATCTCTCCATGCTTGTTTAGGCTGCCTAAATATTAGTGTTTGAAGTTACAGGGAACATTTAAGGTATACAGATATGAGAACAAAGATTATGGCAGTTTACGGGATGGCTAGCCAATTACTAAACTATACAAACCACTAAGCATTCCTACAAAGAGGGTAGGGTAGCATTCTCTTTTAAGGGGAGTAGAGCAGCCAAATCTGATTCTCCTTTTTGAGAAAGGATTAACAAACAGCATGTCTATCCCTGTGAAAAAACAGGAAGTGTGAGGTAGAAGGCCTCGTGCAAGACACAGGAGCATAGTCATTAAGCTCTGCAAAGAAAGGGCAGGATCAGATTTAATTAATTTGGGGAGAGGAGGAAAGCTGAGAATTAATTTAAAGAGTGATGTTTTTGGGAAGGAGTTTCAATATTGATTTTATTTAGTGGGAACTGATTTACTAGTGGAAAGATGGAACAATGCAAATCTAAACAGAGGAATTTTTGTTTCAGCAAGTAGGTGAATGTAAAAAATTTTCTAGTCAAGCAGCAGCAAACAAATGGGAAGTAAAGTATACCATGAACTGACAGTAAGGGAGAAATTCAGGAGTGCCTATGATTCCAGATCCTTAAAGATATTTGGTCAGTTAACTCCCATTGATTTCAGTGGAAGTTAGAAGCCTAAATAACTTTGAGAACAGGGGTATAAAAGACTGGGACTTTTGGAGTAGACCCTACAGTACTTAGATATGTCTGATAATCTCATGCACAATGCCATTTAGAAAGTATAATTTACTCAGGACATCTGTATAACACCCCAGAGCTTGAATATGTTAGGGCAGCTTTAATTCACACAAGCCATGCTACAAAAAAGTGGATAGTTATTAGTTAACATGTTAAAATCCTAGTGTAGATAAGGGAATTTGTAATTTTAACAGGAGGTAAACAAGGTAAAATCCAGTCCCAAGTTTACATAATTTCAGAATACCGTGCATTCCTTATGTTGGGCTATGTGCTTTAGTGGTGAGTGCTGTTGTGGGCAGAGGTACACCCAAAATTTCACAAGTTTAGCTACACGGACGATTTTTATACTGAGTTAGTTGAAGTAGACACACAAATCAATTTTAAAAATCTGCTTTATATTGGGTTAACAGTTCAGAAGCCATACAGGTACCATTGATACAAGTAGGCTGAAACCCATACAAGTGTTCACAGTACGGTTTTCACCGGTTTAAGCCAATCAATTTTAACCCGATTTAACGTGGTCAAATCCTGTGTTTAAGGCAACCCCTGCGAGCAAGGATTGAGGGAAGTGGATGGAGACACTGGGCAGGGCTGTTCCCTTTCGAACTTTGTCGTGCAGGGCAAATCTGTGCCATACAACCATGCCAACCGTAACTAGATCAGCACGGGAGGACCCGTTTCTTTGGCCCGAACCGAAATCATTTCTGGGGCGGTGAAAGAGGCAGAAAGACTGTTTCCCCCGTGAGCTGCTGCAAGTGCTCCCAGGGCCGTACGCTGTGCGGCGATCACCCCGAGTTTCAAACCGATTCGGCGGCTCGGGGAAAACAAGAGAAGCGCGGCAGACGGGCGGAGGATCACGTCCCGCCTGCAGCGCTCCCGAGAGCCGCCCAGTCAGCCTCCCGACCTGCGCGCGCGCACTCATTGAGTGTGGCCGCGCGCGAGAGAGGCGGGTCCCGCTAGGGGCCGAGGGAGATCGGCGTGGCTCTGCCTGGCAGTCGCAGCCCGCGCCTATGACGATGTGGGGCTGTGGCGGGCTGAGCAGAGCAGCCCGGGCTCTAGTGGCCCCGCGGGGCCGGAGCAGCGGGGCGGGGTGGAGGCGGGGAGCAGCGGCCGGTGAGTAGCGTGCGTGCCCGGCCCAGCCAGAGCCATGCGGGGCGGGGCAGCTCGAGGTGGCACCAGTGTCGGGCCCTGGGTGTTTCCTGCGGGCGGCGCGGCTTCCTGTCCCAGCGCTGGCCGCGCCACCCTCAGGCCTTGTGGCTGCAGGGACCGAGGAGCGCGTGGCCGGGTCCCAAGGGTTCGGAGTCAGAACCTCCGCGGTGCTCTTGCTGCGGCTTGTTGGTCACCTTGGCGTGATTGGCAGGGCCTGAGCGCCGCGCGCGCCGAGACTTGCTGTCGTCATAGCCGCTGCAGTCGCGCGCCGCCCCTACGCTGCCTCCTCGGGACGCGGTTCCAGTCTGCCGCGAGACTGGCCCCGGCTCAGCGCCCGGACCGTGGGGCGTGACCAGGGCAACAAGTTGAGCCCCGCAGCCGCAGGTGCCGGCCACTGACAGGGCTGACGCTAAAACAGTGCTGCTGGTGGTAGCCACACTTGGCTGCTGTGGGGCCTTGGCTGGGCTAGGAAGTTTTGTCCCCGCATGTAACTTACTGTGATGATCAAGAAGCGCTGCAGCACCTGTGGCAGTCGCGCAGCAGTCCTCGTGTTGCTGAATTGTGTGTGCAATGGCTGGTGCATGGATGCATGTGAGAGCAGTGTCCTGTGGTGGGATCCTACTGCTGTGCAGCTCTGCGATTACGATCTGTGGGGCGGGGAGGGGTGGCATAGCTGGCGGAGGGGCTGGTGTGATATGGACAAGGGAGGAGGCTGGGGAGGAAAGAAGGGAAGAGACTGGGGACTTGCTGTGAGGACAGGGGAGGAGGCTGGGAACTTGCTGTGAGGAGGAACTACTGATCAGATCCAGAAGTTCTGGTGTGCTCCAAGCAGTATTTGGAGATGTCATGGTCAGCTGGGAAAATGAGATATGTGAGCTCTCCTTGTCAACCAAACAGAAAGTGGAATTTCAAAAATTCTTGAGACTTTAAAGGGGTAGGGGTGGATGGCTGCAGGGTAGCAGAATTCAGACTGATGGTCAGAGTGCTCAGGGTGGGCACTGTGGGAAACTTAATGGAGGTCCTTTACTGTGACATAATCAACTGTGGACTGTTTACACTCATGGTTTGTCTCTAAAAGTTTGGCACAAAAAGATGTATGGCTCTTGTCGAGGTGGCTTTATTTTGTTGCAATATTAGGGGAGTTGAGTCAGTGGGGAGGTTGCAGTGTGTACACCACCACTATTTTGGTGCAAAAAGCTGACTTTGGATGACAAAAGTCTCTAGGGTAGACCAAACATAAGTTGTAGTGATTGCAGTTTGCTGGGTCTTTATGGGAACCCTGACCTAAATAGTACACAGCTTCCTCTCTCTAGTTCTCCTTGTCTGCCCTGAAGATAAAACCCAGTCTTGCCTAGCAACAATTGACTTTCAGCACAAGGGGCTTCTCCATGGACATAGCCCAACTCTCTAGAGCAGTGGTTCCTAACCTTTGCAGTAATATGGCACATTTTAAAGAAATAAACAATTCCAGGGCACACCCACTTTTTTCAGCTGAATTGATTGCTCATAAATGTTACATTTTCTATGGTTATGGTCTTACTAGTGAGGTTTGCAACATAGTTCATACAAAAAACTAAAGAAGGATCAAATGTATTAATGTTTTAAATCCACTGGAAAAAAAATACATGTCATCTCATTTTGCCCTTTGGCCACCTGTTTAAAATGTTCTTTTTTTTAGAATTAAAAGATTGATACATGGCTTTTAATTTGATGATTGATTTTTACAAGATTTATGAGTTGTAATTTTGGTTGTATAGAATATTGTTTAAGATGAAACAATGTTTGTTTTATATTGATTTTCATTTGTACAAAATGTCATGGCACACTTTGACAATTCTCATGGCACCCAGGTTGAAAACCACTGCTCTAGAGCATCCCTACAGTCACACACACAATGGAGACAACCTAGGACTCCTGCTGTTACCTGCAGAATATTTGAGAGGTCAGTTTGATCACAGCTGGCACTACAGGCTGTCTTGTTCAGCTGAGGCTTTTTATAAATGTTAGCTTAAAAGGTTTAATGGCAGACTTTTTATCTGGGTTGTGCCAGAGTGTTGGAAGGAGGGGCCCCAAAGGTTATGTCAGTGAGCACAAATCATAGTGAAAGATATAAACAGCACACAGTTAAGGCCCACAAAGTAAAATACGGGGTGATAGTTACATTACAGTAGCTGTTCCCGTGGTCAGTGGCTTAGGAATGTCAAAATACTTGCAAACTAAATCATTATACTATTTACAGAGTAGCAGCTTTTCAGAAATAACTGGAGGATGGATTGGTTGGCATGATGGAAGTAGTAATGAGTAGTAATTAGCTGTTTTGCGATAGTCCTTTAAACAGGAAGGCTAATTGTGAGTGTATTTAGGCTGGAGCTTAATTTTATATAATTAGTTAAGAAGTATTGGTGGGGGGAAAATCTCCTTTCTCTTGGTTGCTGGTAGCCATGAATGTCCCGGCAGTGGTGTTCCCATTATCTTTCCCTAGATACAGGCTGGTTTCAGTCCTTAATCAACCATTCCTGCCACCCTAGACAGCTATGTGACATAGTGTACAGTCAGCCTCTGGAACTCATTGCCATGGGATGTTATGAGGACCAAGAGAATAACTGTGTTCAAAATAGAATTAGATAAGTTCCTGGATGATAGGTCTATTAGTAGACAAGATGGTCAGGGGTGCAATTCCATGCTTTAGATGTTCATAAACCTCTGATTGCAAGAAACTGGGACTGGATGGTGGGATGAATTGCTCAATAATTGCCTGGTTCAGTTCATTCTCTCTGAGTCCAGCAACTTTGGGAAGACAGGCTACTGGGAAAGATGGACCATTGGTCTGACCCAGGATGGCTGTTATTAAGTTTGGACAACACTTCATGTCCTCTGCTCTGCCTCAAGAGCAGCCTTTTAACCCTTATATTCAATACATAGCCATGTAAAATAGAGGGAAAATAAGGCACACGTAGCAATCAGAAAAATATTACCAGAATTCCCACTTTGTCACACTGTAAATTTGGATAATCAATTCTCAATTTCATTGGTGGGTTTTGCTAAATCAATAACTGTCTGTTAAGCTAGTGGTGGTAGTTTTTCCAATGGTCTCACTGCGCAGCTAAAAAGACTGGGCCCTAAAAAAGGGGAAGTCTGGAAATTCCTCACCATGTCAGCAAAACTAAATCTAAACCAGAGAAGTATTGGGACACTTAAATCCTAATTTGGCTTCAAAGTGTAAGTCATGATGATAAAAGGATACCTAGACTGGGACTGGACCTTTCTGTTCTAATTGGCATTTTTGCCCAGCTACAAGGGGGCCTATAAAAACCAGGCTGTTACAAGTGGGGGGCTGTCAGGAGACACAGAAAGGGAGTGGTCCTTTGAAGTGTCGGAGCAACAAGAGACGGCTCTTGCCACGGGCCTGATCAACCGAGGCACTTGACCCAGACCCGGGGCGGCCTGTAAGGGAGATTCCGGAGTTAGATTTGGTCATCCCAGACCAGGAAGATTCCACGAGTTCTGCTAGTGGGAGATATACAACGTATCTCTCCAAGTACAGGAGCACTCCCAAACCGCTTTGGGGTGCCCTTAACAGTGGGCTCCAAGTTTTAGTCAGGTATCCTACAAGTTAATTCAGGCTTGGGGTGGCCTGTAAGGGAGATTCCGGAGTTAGATTCGGTCATCCCAGACAGGAAGATTTCCCGTAGTCTGTTAAAATTGAAAAACAGCGCTGACATGGTTGGGATTAAGATCTGGATGATTATGTTGTTGTAAGTATGAGTAACCTTCTAACCATTGTTTTTATTTTGGTGTTTTATTAAGTTAGGACTTGGTTTAAATTTTACTAATAATAGTTGAGAAGTAATCAAAACTGCTTGCATTTGTAACTGTACTAGTGCTGCTTTTCCATTTGTAATCAATTGGCTTTTAGGAAGTGCTCATGCAGGATTGTTTTTGGCTCAGTGTTTAGTGTTAGCAATTATATATTTTGTAATCCTCAAATTATATCACATAACTAAAATTATTAAGTCTCAGTTTTAAATAAAAGTTACATAAATGGTGACTAACATAACTATTACAGTTTTGTCTCTGTGCCACCCGCCTCTCTGTTCCGGTATTTTAAACCACCAGAAGAATTTACTTGAAGGGGGAGGGTTCCCTAAGAGGTTCCCCCTACCCCTTGGGGAACTACATCCAAATCTTAGCCCCCGAGGCGGACAGACAATAACCAAAGGTTGTAGTTGTAGGTATATATTGTTACATGAAATAAGGGCATAAGCCACTATTAGCAGCAGTAAATATTTGGTAGTAACCCAAAGACCCCAATAGGATTAATAAATTAAAACTACCAAAATGATTTGCTTTATTATGATTTTTTTCCACCATCTTAAAAAACACAAAGTATTGATAGAATGGTCTGAGCAATAAAAATGCTGACAGATCTGTAGCCTTTGAACTGTGTACTTCTTTGATTTGCATTTTACATTTCCAGACCAGTGACAGCACATTTGTGTTTCTTTTTATGTATATTAATTCTGTTTTTTTTTTTTTTTTCTGTATACAGTGGTGGTGTAGCCATATTAGTCCCAGGGTATTAGGAAAATAAGGTGGGTGAGGTATATCTCTTTTTGGACAAACTTCTGTTGGTGCAAGAGTGAGAGACGCTTCCGAGTTGACATGGGGCCCTTCTTCAGGTCTGGGAAAATATGGGCTAATCTATGCTTAAAACTTACACTGTATCGGTGCTGCTGCAAGAGTGCTTGTGCAGCAACATTATGTCGATGGGAAAGAGCTCTCCAGCCAACGTAATAAAACCACCTAAATGAGCAGCGGTAGCTATGTCAATAGGAGAGGTCTCTTCCGTAGATGTAATGTGGCTACGCAAGCAATTATGCTAGCAAAACCTACATCTCTCGGGGGACTGGGGGTGGTGGTGTTTTTTGCACATCATCTGAATGACAAAAGTTTTGCTGGTATAAGTGTTAAGGGTAGACCAGACAACAGAGTCCTGTGGCACTTTTAAAGACTAACAGATTTATTAATCGCATGAGCTTTCGTGGGAGAAAATCCCACTTCGTCAGACGCTTTGAAGATAGGAAAGTTACAGAATGATAGGAAATTAAATGCAGGGGAGTGTATGACATAGCATCAGGTCAGGCTGTAACAGCAAATCAAAATAGGTGTTAGGATTCAAAACACTGGGGAACAGCACATAGAGGAGGGGGAGGTCAAATCACTTGTTGTAATGCGAGAAAACTCCATAGCCTCATGAGTGAGAGTCTTCTGACTACTTCTCTTCTCAGAAGGGATATAGCAGAATTAGCCTGAGACTAGCTCTAATACAAACACAGTGGTGTGTGCTCATATAAATTAAAATATAATAAAACAAAACCGCCCATCAAAACACTACGCCACTCACATCATTTTCCCCATGGGGCGGGAATGAAACAGTGAACTGCACATGCGCCTATATCAGTCACATTGCTTAACACACTGCTGGAAGGCACTCGTATTTCAGTGATGAGGAGTGGTATAAGAACTAATTGTCTTAAAATAATTGCTCTAATTCTGGTTTGTTACTCAAGCATAAGCACACAGACTAACTTGATGTGCGTGTATAAATGAGAGGTGATAAATAGCTTTGCCAGATACTCCAAGGCAATGTACTGATGCCAACAGGGACACCTGAAATCACCTACTACAGGAAGAAAGCTAGCTATAACCTTTCTATACATGAGTTCCTAATGGCCAATTGAGGTTTTGGGCAAATTTTCATTTTACAGTTCTTGGTTGTCTTCTTGATTTCTTCTTTCCTAAAAGTTTGTTCCCTCCCTTTTTAATATTCAAGTCTAGGGAGGCAGGGGAGAAATTATATGCAATATTAAGATTGCACAGTTAAAATCGGGAAATCCAAGAGTGATGGTTGCAGTAGTGATGCTAACTCAGCTGTGTTGAGTGTCCTGTATGTTTTATGACAAAGAATACAATGTTAAACTACATATTTAACCAGAGCAGTGAGTATAGAAAATGGGTAACAAAAGCACTTAAATCCCAGTTTCAAATGAGATAGGTCTCATCAAGTCAATGGGATTTAGGTACCTTAATCAGTTGAGGTATTAGGATTTGGTTTCAGACATTCAGATTTAGGAACACATGAATTGCCATATTGGATCAGATTCAAGGTCCATTGAATCCAGTATTGTGTCGCTCATGGGCCAGCACCAGCTGCTTCAAAGGTAGGTGTAAGAGCCCTAAAGTAGGCAGATGTGGGACAGTCTGCCCCATATTCTCTCCTACTGGTCTCTAATAGCAGAAATTGCTTAAAGACATGAAGCATAAAGTTTAATATCCTTTCCAAAATGTTTATCATTAATTATAACTCTGGATATTTTTGATATCCACATAAATGTCTTCTCCTATTTGGAATTTTGTCAATTTCTTAGCCTCATTGGCATCCTGTGGCAATGAGTACCATAGGTTAATGATCTATTGTGTGCAAAAGTATTTGCTTTTAATTAGTTTGAATTTTCCACCTGTCATGTCATTGAATGTCCCCTTGTTCTTATGTTAATGAGACATCTTCATTAATGATCTTGATTATGGGATAGATTGCATGCTCAGTAAATTCGCGGATGACACCAACGTGGGGGGAATGGTAGACAAGCTGGAGGGCAGGGACAGGATCCAGGGAGACTTAGACAAATTGGAACACTGGCCCAAAAGAAACCTCATGCTGTTCAACAAGGAGAAGTGCAAAGTCCTGCACTTAGAACGGAAAAATCCCATGCACTGCTACAGGCTGTGGACCGATTGGCTAAGTAGCAGCGCTATAGAAAAGGACCTGGGGGTTATGGTGGATGGGAAGATGAATATGAGCCAACAGTGTGCCCTTGTTGCCAAAAAGGCCAATGGCATATTAGGCTGCATCAGTAGGAGTATTGCCAGCAGATCGAGTGATGTGATAATTCCCCTCTATTCGACACTGGTGAGGCCGTATTTGGAATACTGTGTCCAGTTTTGGGCTCCCCACTACAGAAAGGATGTGGACAAGTTAGAAAGAGTCCAGCGGAGGGCAATGAAAATGATTAGGGGGCTGTGGCACATGACTTACGAGGAGAGACTGAAGGAACTAGGCTTATTTAGTCTGCAGAAGAGAAGACTGAGGAGGGATTTGATAGCAACCTTCAACTACTTGAAGAGGTGCTCCAAAGAGGAGGGAGCTAGGCTGTTCTCAGTAGTAACAGAGGACAGAACAAGGAGAAATGGTTTCAAGTTACAACTGGGGAGGTCAAGGTTGGATATTAGGAAAAATTTTCTCAGTAGGAGGGTGGTGAAGCATTGGAATGGGTTACCTAGGGAGGTGGTGGAATCTCTGTCTTTGGAGATATTTAAGGTTCAGTTAGACAAAACCCTGGCTGGGATGATTTAGTGGGAGTGGTCATGCTTTTAGCAGGTGATTGGAGTAGCTGACCTCATGAGGTCCCTTCCAGCCCTATGATTCTATGTAAGGGACATAGAGTCTGCCTCTGTTGTTCCGTAGCTACCTGAGCACGTGAGACTGATCTGATATGGATTACACCAGTACACTAATGGAAAGTTGATCCCTTTGTTTTAACTTGTGAATGGGACAGGTGTCATTTTTAAATGGGGAACAAATGTGGCTGATCGGAGGGAGGGGAGGTTTGAAGGAAGGGAAAAACCAAAAAAAAAAAAAAAAGGAAAAATATTGCAAGGAAAAATGCATATACTCACTTACTTGAACTCCTGGCCCTTTGGCAGTGGGTTCATTTATGCTCATCTGAAGGGATTGGTTAAACTCCTAAGCAGTTCCTGTTTTGCAGCATGGTTTGAGTCCCTGCCAGTCTCCCCATCCTTCTTGCCGTTCATGACTTGCGTCTCTGGCTCTGGCTTCTCCAATCCACAGTCATTATCCTCAACAACATAGTTAAGTCAGCCGAGTCCTGCTGGGTCAATGGAAGCAATGGCTTCTCAAGGGTGTGGATTAACTACAGTGATGAAAAAACCTTTCCACACGATGGTGCCTTGGCTGTGCTGCTCTAGACCCGTCAGCATCGACAGGTTTTAAGAGCTGTACTTCTAGTGCAAAGGCAAGAGTCAGCTTTGAGTTTTTTGCAGACTTTTAGCCAATTGATTAGCTCAAAAGAAAGGCGCTCTTTCTTAACTTTCCAGTGATGTCTTGGCGTAAGTCTTCTGTTAATCATGTAAACTGATTTCATTGCTTATTGTTAGTAATTGGCAAACCAGATAAATTGAACTGTTAATTGAATTTCAATTGTAATCTTAAATTGATTGTTGGAGGTGTTATACTTGCTTAATTTAGGGAAAACAGAATAAATGAGTGACACATTTGCTTAGCTTTATATTTGCTTGCATATTCTTTTAATAAATCTATAAAAGAACACTAGACTGAATTCTTTCTCAAAACTAGACTAGTTCCTTTCTCAAAACTTCCATGTGAAAAAACAACACTCAGAAGTAAAAGTGAATACATTGATTAGCGCCTGGAATCATATTACTTGATTAAAACCTTATTATCAGCACATAGTGTTTCAAACCAAATTGACAAACAGATGTTTTTATTTCTGGATGATCATAAAGGTGATGATTTCCATTTCATTGCTTTTGTTTTAATCTGCAGGTGACCATTATGGTCAGGCTTTTGAGAGAGGCTTTGGGAACTACCGCTGGAAAATGCAGTTGACACCCAACAGTACAAGGTTTGTCTGTCTGGCTGAAATGAAAAGTGGCATGTAAGTACAGTATCTAATAGAATTATCCATGACATTATCCCTTACTATATGAAAATGAGTTTAATGGTGTGTGATGACAATTTGATGATCTGATAAAATCAGTTTTGATCTCACATGTTTTTTTAGTTCATTTTTTCTCTTTTTATTGTTAATGTACAGAAATATATACATCAGTTTTCTATCTAAACATAAGGAAGGGTGACAGACTCTGTTGCAGTAATTATCTCTGGATATCCCTCCTATCTGTCACTGGGACAATATTGACAAAAATAATGCTCAACAGAATGACTGAGCAACTCATAGACAATGTATTCCAAGGGTTACAATGTGGGTTTAGAGTTGATCAAGGAAACATAAGACATGATATTTGCAGTCAGGGAGATTCAGGAGAAATGTGTGGAGCAAAATCAAGATCTATACATAGTCTTTATAGACAAAGGCCTTCGATACAGTTGATCATGATGGTCTATGGAAAATCCTCCATAAACTTGACTGCCCAGAAAAGTTTGTATCCCTCATTAGTTCTTTCCAAGAAGGGATGATGGCCAGGATGCAGGAATGCGGAGAATTATCTGACCCCTTCTCAGTTTCAAATGGGACTAAACAAGGTTGTATATTAGCAGTAACACTTTTTTCTGTCATCTTCTGGATGTTTTCCATCACATGGACCATGGCATCTACATCTAGTCGTGTACAGACAGAGGGCTGTTCAATCTGATATGTCTGGAGGACCACATTAAGATGAGGGAGCTAGTGCTTCGGGATTTCTTGTTTGCAGATGGTTGCACACTGGTAGCTCACTCATTAGAGGACATCCAATTTATCACCAACTGGTTTATGCAGGCAGCTAGGTGCTTTGGATTTACTATCTTCTTGAAAAAAATCAGAGGCCATCCCCAGCTGAAGATTATGTTGAGCCTGTTTTTGCTAATGAGGGCACCCAACTTAGAACAGTTAATCATCAGTTCTACTACCTTGAGATCATCCAGCATGTTGCTAAGATACATCATCTGTGGAATGAGAGGGGCCAGACTGCTCACAAAGAGCAAGGTGTCTCAGGCAGTGGTGCTGTCTGCACTTCTGTATGGATGCAAATCATGGATGCTTTATTGCAGACATCTCAAGCAACTTGAGCAGTTCCATCTGCGCTCCCTGAAATCTATCTGTAATATTCGATGGCATAGCAGAATTCCCAACATATAGAGGTCCTTGAAAGGTGCCAAATCTCAAGTATGGAAGGCATGGAGCTGGGAGTCCAGTTTTGGGGGGCTGGACATGTCAGGAAAATGGAGGACTGCAGGATTTCTAAAGCTGTGTTTTACAGCCAATTGAAAATGGAGAAAGATCATAGGGAAGGCCGCATTTGAGACACAGGGCCAACCTAAAACAAAACCTTAATGTCTGTAACATCGATACCAACAGCTGGGAGAATCTGGCCCATGACAGGGCCAGTTGGAGGCAGCACTGTCACTTAACTATCAAAAGCTTTGACATCAAACAAGTGAACACAAGAGGGGGAAGAGAGAAAGCAGAAAGGCCATCCTAGCAATTCCATCAAGGATTGGCCTTATTTCACACAACTGTATATACAAATAAACTTACTCACATAGCGTTGCTGATGTATCTCATTTGTTGTCATCGATGGGAGACTCTATAAGCAGACATTCATACTGCTAAATTTAAAAATAATCTCTGACTTTATGTACATTCAATAATCTATTTTATGCTCCGAGTTACTAGTAATACTGTGTGAAATTAAATGCTATTAACTAAGTTAAAGGTAGAGATTTTAGATTCTAAGCAGTGAGATAAAATGAATAAAAAATGCTTTCTCTTGCTTTGTCCTTCCTCCGACCCTGAAGGAAACATTATCCCCCCTCTTAACCCAACTTTTTATCTGTCTCATGCTTTGGTTCCATGTTTATGACCTGATGTTTGGCTTTCATTGTTTAGGTCTATTATGAAGAAGGTGTACAGCACTTCACACTCTACAGTGGATTCAAAAGAGATGAAAAAATTCCAGCTTATGGCACATAGGTGGTGGGATGAAGAAGGAGAGTACTCCGTGCTGCATTCTCTGAATGATATTAGAGTCCCATTTATTAGGTATGGTTTTGGAAATGCTTTTGCTGTTTAATGCTGTTTCTACACATCCATCTAAAAACAGTGTAGAATAACAAGACAGGGAAATGAGACATAATTTGCTGAACAGTTTTAGGTGTTTAGCAAATTTTCAAGACATTCTTTCAGTTAAACCACTTTGTATCTTTGTGCTTATTTATGTATGCTTTATTTCAGAGATACTCTGTTGAACATGAGTAGTGATCATCAGTTGGGAAGCCCTCTGTCCGGTATAAAGATTCTAGATGTTGGCTGTGGTGGTGGATTATTAAGTGAAGTAAGAAACACAGTTTGTTGTTCCTGTCTCTCTAGCTAAGGAGTTTCTGAAGATTTTGAAAGATGTTACAATTTATTTAAACCTAAATCTCAAATGGGGAGGAGCCCCCTACCCTTTTTTGTAGCATTGATACTTTGATAAATGCATGTTTTGGAATGCAGTAAATGCTACAAACCATATTTAATATTTGATTTAAAAAAGTTTGTGTAATGTGTTACAAACAACTGTGCTTCATCAAGAAAAGAGAAACCTATAGGAAGAGGTTCTAAAACCTTAAGGTTAACCATGAGTAAGGAGATTATTCAAATATTGTCACAAATAGTATCAGTCTTTTCTATCATTCCTTTGGAAAGTCATTTCTAAATAACCTTTTAGACGGGTTGTAGTAAAAGATTACTTTTTGTTATGACCACTCTTGTTAATGAAGTAACATGTTTTCCTCTCTCATTCATTTTCACATGCTTGTCACTTTTGAAACAGTCCCATTTTGGGCTTAAGTTTGCCCTGTACTGGGCAAAGTTCTCACCTCTGTCCTGGCCCTTTGACAGCATCTAATAGTGCTGAGGCAGTACTGAGTGCTCCTATATCTAGCAGAGCTCTCACACTGCTGGTAAACCCTGTGGAGTACGTAACCTTCACAGGCTTAACAAGTACAGTAATGAGTTTAGCGTTCGAATCACATAAAGTTCGTTGTGTTGCACAAAGTGTTCCAGTTTCAAAAGAGACATCAGCTTCTTGAAAAAGAACACACTTAAGATATTTCATTGACAGTTAACACTGGTACTTTCCTAGTAAACATCTGTGTGTTCAGTTTTTAGCACTGAGCATGTGCCAGATAATCATGTATAGAATAACAATTAAAATGACATGGGGATTCATGATTTCAGATAGATTTAGAGGAAAGGAGTCACCATAAGTGAGGTTAGAAAACCAAAGAGAGAAAAATGGGTGTCTCTGTGATAGTTGCAATGGAGAAAATCCACATTCATGTGGAAAAATGGACAAAGAACAGTTATTTTAAAAACGGATGTGAAAGGATCACTATCTTCTATTTGACAGTATTGGTTTTTAAAAGAATGGAAAATCTAAGATTTGTTTTGTGCTTTCTGTCTCTAATAAATTTTTAAAAATAGCGCTGCAGGATCAAAGGCCACCCTTCCAAGCTGTTTGTCTCACTCTTTTAATGAACCGTACTGCAAGATTTTTTCAATGACTTCAGCATTAGATTCTGGTAGTTTACATAGAGCTTTATACTTGCATAGATTGTTTTTATTCAGAGAATAAACATCACTTTATATCATTAGCCTCTAGGTAGACTGGGAGCTTCAGTTACTGGAATTGATCCTCTCGAAGATAATATTAGAACAGCAGAACAGCACAAGTCATTTGATCCAGTCCTAGCCAGGAGAATACAGTACAAATCCAGTTCACTGGAGGAGATTGCGGAAGAGGCTATGGAAACCTTTGATGTAGTTGTTGCTTCTGAAGTAGTGGAGCATGTGGCTGACCTAGAAACATTTATCAAGTACTGCTATCAAGTGTTAAAAGTAAGTGTTTGTTTTAATGGTAGGAAATGTTTGTTTTTTCTTTTATTAATTTTTTTATATAAAAAGCTAATCAAAGTGCATGTAGACCCGGGCAGTCTCACTGAAATCATTACCTAATATTGCAGTCGTACCATGTTGCCTGGTAGATTGTGTGCATGGCAGTACAAAGTCAAAACCTAATGAAAAGCTCTTACAGCCTGATTTTTCAAGGGATGGAGGAAGATCTAACAGCTAGGTTGAATGGTGTCTACGGATAAGAATTAACTTGCACTGAAGTTGCCTGTTCGCAATTAAAGTGTGGCCTCATGGCATCTTATTCCAACTCAATATTAGAAGTCAAACATATTCCTGGATTGCTTTAAAGAGAGCCATGTGTACATTTAGACATGTTCAAGATTTGTTGGATTTATTTTAATATTCTTGTTTCTGGTTGGTAGAAAGTAAAGAGAGCTCCAGTGTGCAAACTGATATTCTTCTTTAATGCAGTGCCTTGTCAAACTACTTGCACAGGGAACATAGTCTGTCTGAGTGTGAACCATCACTCTTCTGACAGGAGCATGAGAAAATATTCTTTTTCCTCCAGTGTACGGGATCTCTAACTATTATTTTCGTTCTTTGAAAGTGTTAACGTTAGGACATACAGAGAACCGATTAAACACAATTGTATTTAGAAGTAGATTAATTGTGCAATACTATGTAATGTTTAGCAGTTTATATTACTGTTCATTTTGAAGATGTGCTTGTGATTTTGTGTCAAGGTCAAATTTTAGCATGGGAATCTACTACTTATCTACCTAAATACCAATTGAAACTACAGAAGTTAAGTTAGTCTTCACTTTTTGTCCAGAACTGCTGTGTGGTGTAATACCGGTGCAGCTGTTAAACAGCTGCTGTGTTCTGCTTCAGGATGGCTGCATTTCAGTAGTTAAATTGATCTTTCTATATAGTCTGTGAACTGTTTTAAGGTCTTGAAAGATGAATGATTCAATATATGCTTATTAATGTGCTTATTTTTACATGGATGTGAAATATATGCTATTTAAAATAGCATATATTCCACATCAAGGCAGCTGGCCAGGAAACTGCTCCTTTAATGATGGCCCAAAAGAAAGCATCCCGAAAGTGGGCACTGATTGGCTGCACTGTCTGTGTGTCTGCCAGTCAATATCCTCTAAGCAAACAGGCATTTCTAACAGCAAGCGAAACTGGTGCCCCACTGATCCCACTGGCTGTAGGAGAAATCTCCTTGGGCAGTTTTTGCTCTATGGATTTGTGGTGGTGTCAGCAGCCACAGTAAGGTATAAAGTAGCGCAAAGTAATCTACTTGCAATTGCTGTGGGAAAGGGTGTGTATGTTTGTTTAATTTAAATTTTAAAAATAAGATAGGATATTGTATTTATTATACACATTCTTATACTTGGAATTCTTCATTTGCTGGTGCATCATTTGCATGCATTGTTATGTAATTTAATTAGGTATTATCCATGATTTGCACAGAGATTTCTGGGCAAGATTGTTCTTTTTAAATTATCTAAAACATTGAAGATGTTGACTATTGATTAAATGTTGAATTGCACCACTGAAAAGACTGTTTCCACAAAAAGAACATCACATCCTGATTTTTCTATCACCTACACTTAAATAATTTATGTATGTGTCATAATGAAAGTAGCTTTAATTCCTGGAGTGCATGGCTTCTAAGTGGACAAATACTGTACTTGAAGTTAAAAAATGATAAAATGTGTATTTTTTCATGTGAAAGGTGCTCACGTGTTCAGTTAAATGTACAGCTAACTGAATATTCTTTTAATACTTTTATTAGCCTGAAGGCTCGTTATTCATTACTACAATCAACAAAACACAGTTGTCCTATATCTTGGGGATTGTAGTCGCAGAGAGAATAATGGGTATTGTACCAGAAGGTACTCATGACTGGGAGAAATTTATTTCACCTGAAGAACTAGCGTGCCTGCTAGAATCAAGTAAGTATCAAATAGACTAATGGAAGTGAATATGATAGATCCAAGTGTTACTGATTAGGATGGCAGTTGTCGTGGGACTAGATAGCTAAGACCCTTGGGAACCTTGGGTTCTGTATTCCTGTTAGCAGCTCAGATTTGGTTCAGGTCAGGCATGGCTAAAAGTCATTACCACATACTGGCTATTCAACTTAGTGTGTAAATTGATGATCTCAGTTCAGCTCCAAGAACACAGAGGTCACCTAAACAAAACCATCACAACTGACCACCTTGTTAGTAGCCAAAGCAGAAAGAGACAAATTCTTGGATTCTTTCTAGAGACAGTAGTGTTACTTTTCTCAGGGTGATTCCTTTAGGTCACGGTTGAAATGCATGATGATGCAGTCTCCAAAGATTGCACCGCTGCTGTACTGTATAAACCCAGGACTTTAGTCTTCATGGCTGTCATCCAGCATCTTTCATTAGCATTATATTTATTAGAATATTTCATTTAAAAACCATCTGAAGTTGAAAGCTTATCACAGACTTCCAGTAAAACTTGAGAGATTGGGAAATCATGGTGGTTGGATCAAAATTCTAAGTCACACCAATGATCCAAGTTTGATTGCTTTTCTAAAACACTGATTTCTGAGATGTTAGGTTTTCCCCAAGCCACTCCTTTACAGAAAGTTTTTAAAAAAACAACCACCACAAAGCACTTCACTTTTCCTGAAACTCACTCTAGACAAGCTGGTGTAGCTACAAGTGTGCCTGGGTGGGTTGGAGCCCACCCACTTTTAAAGCAGCCCCACCCAATCAGTTGCTTGTTTCTGCAACAGCCACTCTGCTTTACTCGCTACCCAGCAATCAAAGCGTCTTGGGCAGTTTTCGGCAGGTTGCTTGCCTGAACGTCCTGCTTCCAACCAGGCAACAAGAAACCAGACATTCAGAAAATGACTGGCCAAAAAAAGCTGGCTGACAACGCTCCAGTTGCTAGGTAGCAAGATGCTATGATGCTAGGTAGCAAGACGTTATGCTGATATGCTGTCAAACGTCCACCAGCCAAAAAACAAGTGAAAGCAGATGCTCCCCTGGAGCCTCTCACTTGTTTTTTAGCCGGTGGGGAAAAGAAAACCAAGCAGAAGTGTGGCTGTTGCTGATGTTCTGGCTCCACTTGTTACCTAGCAATTGGAGTGTCTGCAGCTTCTGAGCTTCCTGCTTCTGGTCATGTGACTGGAACCAGGAAGTGGCGCCGGCCCACCTGAGACAATCACAGGCCCTGCCAGAAAATCAGTTCTGGCTATCCCCCTATCCTGAACTCAGTCTATTCTTCTTCTTCTGGGGTAATGCAGTATCATATGAACTTAAACAATATTAAGAAGGAAGCATAAAATTGCTCTTTACTTGCACTGTTTCCTTGATCCATATTTTTTGCTGCTTATTTTTTCATTCATAGCGGAATCTTCAGTATCTTTCTATAGATATATTCAAGTTTATCAGTTTTGAAGTGGATGACCTGAATCTGCAAAACTTGACTGACTACAAATATGCTTCCCATGACTCAGTATTGTTGCTCTAAATCTCAGTGGACGAATGTACATTTAGAACTTGCTTTTTAAAAAAAAATTTTTTTTTAAAGAACTTGATGTTTCGTTGACTTAGAATGTCAGAGAATCACCATCTTTTCCCCCTTTCTTTTACAGATGGCTTTTTAATCAAAACAGTGAATGGAATGTCATACAACCCCTTCTCAGGGTCCTGGAGTTGGACTGAAAGCACTACCATTAACTATGCAGTGCATGCCATGAAATCTAGGGTACAAGAACAATCCAGTTCCAGCGAGCCACCTTCAGAAACAGATAAGGAACAGCATCCAGCCAAAGCTAGTGCCAGCACAACTGCCTAAAATTTGGTATTGCGCGAGCAACAGGAAGTTGAAGGAAGATTTACATAAGTGATTGTAATAAAACCATTTACATCAACAAGTCTGCTGTTCACGTAAATTTTAGTTAAGATATTTTTTGCTAGTCTCAGTGTAGTTTGCGGGGAGAATAATTACTCATTCTCTCAGGAATCATGTAGGATTAAGATGGGCAAAGCGTTTGAAGGGAAGTTCTTTTATGAGAAAGTAATTTCAAACCTTCAGATTATTCTGTCAGCATTTGTGAAGGAATGTTGTGTGTGATGACTTTTATAGTCTTACCAAGAAAAAACAGGACTCGAGAGAGTAATGGCTTAATGCTGATTTAAATGTGGAGTCATTTTAAAAAACACAAAACACTGTCTGTAAATAGTTTAATGGTTTTTAAATTAAACTACCCAGTGCACTGTTCAGAAACTTCTCTGTGGCTCAGTGATTTTTAAAACACCCAACTTCCTCTTTTTCTGCTTCTGTTTCTGCCAGCTATGTGAAAAGAAGGGAAAGGTAATGACGTACGAGCTCCTGCTCTACCTCTGTACCACTGGTATGAGCTTTCCATGCCTGCTGATGCTAATACTGCAGCCAGGTTCAGCTAGTCCACACCACACTTGAGACTCTGGCCCCTGAATGTCTGTCACACTTTCCAAAAATGGAACTTGTTGTCATGTCTTCAATGTTTAAATAAAATCATCACAATTTAAACAGTCACTTTTCTAGCATACAGTCAAGCCAGCAATTAGTTCATAAGCTGTCCTAGAATCTTAAATTCTGTGAGTGGCACAATCTTTCACCTACTCCACAGGCCTGAGGGCAGATTTACTTAGTAAAATGCTATTCTGCTCTGAAATGTCTCTCTCTAAACAAAATGCTGACCTAGACTAACACAGCTACCCCTTTGGAACCTCTAAACAAAATGGCATTGCATGTGTCCATGATCTTCCATCCCCTATTCTTTTTTAAATCAGGTGTATTCATTTTACACATAAAGTGGGTTTGTTTTGTTTTCCTCATTGCCAGCCCTCAAAGTCAGCCTGAGAGCCTCATTGCCAGCCCTCAAACTCAGAAGGGCCTTCTCACCTAAGCCAGTGGTCCCCAACCAGTAGATCACAATCTACTTCTAAAGGGCAGTTGCTATTGGAACCTATGACTGTTGCGCCATCTGCTGGTGAAAGGTTGGAGACCACTGCCTTAACCACTTTGTGATGCTTCCAGCAAGCGCCAACTATCAAATACCACTCCACTCATGTTTCTGTCATTTGCAAATTTTATCAGCAGTGATTTTTATATTTTCTTCCAGATCATTGATAAAAATGTTGACTAGCATGAGACTTAGTGGAGATAGCTGTGGGAGCCCACAAGTAATGCCCCATGGAATTATAATTTCCCATTCACATTTACTTTTTAAGAACTATCAGATAATATAGAACTAGAGTGGGTAAAGTGCCAGAATGGAGCAGCTGACATTTATTTGTTTTAAATGTCTTGAACATACACTTATTTGGTTACCTTATGCGGTTATCTCTTCTTATCACTGTTCTGTCATTCTACCTTCCCCTTCCTTCCTATTGCTTGTTATCTACTTATGTATTCTATTAAACTTAAATGTAAGATCTTTGGTAGGGACCCTGTCTCACTGCAGTTTGTATTGCACAATGAAGCTTTGTTCTGACGGGAACCTCGTGGTGTTACACTAATAGAAGTACTAAGTAATAACTTATGTCTTTATGACTCAGAATACACAGGTGAAAAAGACTGACACCTTTTAACTTGGTATTCTTCCATAGATACTTGGTAAGATAGAACTACACTAGAAGATTTGTCAAGTACTTTGATAGTCTTTGAAAGGTGCTGTAGAAAAATAAAAAGTATTCTCACTTTTCAGTAAAATAGCAGCCTCCTTCGACACTTACAAAATAATAATCTAGTTTCTATCTGAAAACATACAAACACAGTTCATTTTGGCAAGATAAAATGCACTGTAAGAATTTTCCAAACACTAGTAGAAATTTCCAGAGGGGTAGCCGTGTTAGTCTGTGTACAGCAAAAACAACGAGAGTCCTGTGGCACCTTATAGACAAACAGATTTCTTCAGGCATAAGCTTTCGTGGGCTATAATTCACTTGATGAAGTGGGTTATAGCCCACAAAAGCTTATGCCCGAAGAAATCTGTTAGTCTATAAGGTGCCACAGGACTCTCGTTTTTGCCAAACACTAGTGCTCATTTGAAAATGACTATTTGCTTTTCATTATTTTTGAATGTGTTATTTAACAACACCATCACTGACCTAATGTTGAGATTATATGATGAAAAGCCTGAATATTAAGGTTGAAAGCCATTACTATTTAAAACCTTTTTCACATTGGAAAATGCGAGGGGTCCTAATGCTTCTCTTAAGTAAGCTGTTGTGGACATTTATGCACAGATTCCAAAGCTAGAAGGGCCTGCTGTGATCATTTAGTCTGGCCTTGTGTGAGACACAGGCCATAGAACTTATCCAAAATAATTCATAGTGTCTATCTTTTAGAAAACCCATTCAATCTTGATTGGAAAATTGTCAGTGATGGAGCATCCATCCTGAGCCTTGGAGAATTGTTCCAATGGTTCATTAGTTTCACCATTAAAATGTACAAATGGAAACTATTACAGTATTATATAACCTTATGTGTAGCAGTTGCTACCACTCCTGCTATAACATTGAAACAAAAGGTGGGTGAGGTAATTTCTTTTATTGGACCAACCTGTGTTGGTGAGAGAGACGAGCTTACATAAAGCTCTTCTGCAGGTCTGGGGAAGATACTCTGAGTATCTCAGCTAAATGCAAGATGGAATAGATTGTTTAGCATGAGTAGTTAACACATTTCAAGGGACCATTCAAGGTGAAATGGCCTCTTTACATCTGACCAATCATAGTGAGGAAAGGGGTTGTGGTGGTGGTTAGTGATTTACCCATTGTAATAAGCAATAAATCCTGTGCCTATTCAGTCCATGATTTTTTGTGTCTAGCAAAATTATAAATTTAAGCTGCCAGGTTTGTCCTTTGAAAGTGTCGGGCAGGTTTCCATTGAGGATGAGGACTGATAGTCAGGTATAGAAGGGTCACTGTGTGAAAAGTGTTCATCCTCCAGTAGTATGGTGTTTCTGTCTTTTATCATTTTTCTCTGAGTACATTTGAGAGTGTAGTGATTATCCGGGTTCGCCCACTTAGTTGCTATTGAGGCATTTAGTGCCTTGGATGAGGTATACGTCATATTGTGAATAAGCATGTGTAGGACCCAGAGATCTTGAAAGGTGTGTTGTGGGGGGTGTTGATCATTGTAGCAGTAGAGATATGGCTGGGGGTTGCATCTGGCTTTCTGTTGGGATATGGTGCCACTTTGAGTTGCTGTTTCCTGGTCTGTGGGGATCTTGCTTCTGATGATGAGCTTGGAGAGATTGTGTGGTGGTTTGAAAGCAGAAGAGAGGGTTCAGAAATGTTTTTGTTCAGGATGGGATCCCCATTGAGTATGGTTGTAAATGTTTGATAAGTCATATGGGTTCCATTGTGGGGTGATTGGTGACAACTAAGGGTGTATGATCAGAGGGGGTTTTATTTCTGAAGCAGATTCTGTTGGGGTATTGGGGTGGCCCATTCTATGATTTGATCTACTTTTCTAGTGAAGACAGTTGTTAAGTATGTTAACGTGTATATCCTGTATTTTCTCCTTGGAGCATATTCTGGGGTAGCTGACTGCCTGGCTGTAGATAACTGATTTCTTGGTATGTTTGTGGTGGTTACTGAATGTATGATGTGGGTTTCTCGTATATAGTTTTCTGGGTTCCATTGTTGAAGCTGATCGGAGTGTCCATGAAGGTGGTGCTGGTGTGGGAGTGTTCGAGTGAGTTTAATGGACGGATGATGGTTGTTGAAGTTGAGGTGGAGAGCTGAGAGTGTATAAGTCATCTTTCCAGAGGATGTAAATATCACTGATGTATCATTGGTTTCCTGGTGCATTTGTCCAGAAAATCTTTTTCAAGATTGCCAATGAAGAGGTTGGCATATTGGGGACCATCCTAGTACCCCGAGCTCTTCCCATGGTGTGGACAAAGTGTCTATTGTTTGGTCATCTGCTTTGTTGTGTCTGTTCAGATGATTCTTTCGTTCTTATGATTTTTTTTGGTGGGATTGTGGTAATTGCCAGTGGTGTCATCATTGTTGTGAAAGAATTCTTTGAGGCTAAATACTCTGTTCCAACTTGTATTCAGCAGTGACACTCTGAATTAGTTTCCCAGACCTGAAGAAGAGCTCTGTGAAAGTGCAAAGGCTCGTCTCTCTCACCAGCAGAAGTTGGTCCAATAAAAGATATTACATCACTCACCTGGTTTGTCTAAGATCCTGGGACCAACACAGCTACAACAACATTGCATACATAAAATAAACACATTATTTAAAGATGAACCGTAAACTTAAAATGAAATTTGAGTTGAACACAGAAGTTTGTTTTGTATGTCCCTGCCAACCACAGTGTGAGGTCATTTAGCAACTAAGTTTTAACTTAGCGTTATGAACTTGATTTCCCCATTCTATAAAATACTTTTGAATATCCTGGTTTGGGAAAGGCATCCTAAGATTCATTTATGCTATCAGAGATTTCACAGCTCTTGTCAGTTGCACGACTGTTCTAGTACAATGTTGCAGCGTGGTGCATCTTGGGCAAGCTAAGAAGTACCAGAGAATTTCCTAAGGGCAGAAAATAATGTTTTAAAAATATGTAGACATTTCTGTGGCCTTATTACCACAGCATCTTAGCACTTGACATAAACTCAGAAATTCACTTATGTAACATGCTGTAATACAGAGCAGTACTATTATCAGCCCCATTTTACAGATGAGGAACTGAGGCACAGTCCAGTGCCTTGCCTAAGATCACAAAAGAAGTCTGTAGCTGATCCAGGAATCTCTTGAATCCCAGTCCAATCCCTTAATGGCAATGCATTGCAATGCTAAATTCACTCACATACCAGTTCAAGGACAGGGTTGGTAATCAGATGCTCATGAATGTTAATTGCTGATTCCCTCTGGGGCTTGGTCAAGTCATTCCCATCTTATTGCTTCAGGTTCCCCATCTGCAACATAGGGCTGATGATGTCACAAAAAAGTGCAGTGAAGAGGCTTAATTGGTTGTAAAAGTTTTTGAACATGTGAATCAGTGGGTAATAAACATTATTTCTAATCTTGACTCAATGCTACAGTTAATTTTGCAGTTTGCCTTTAACTGTAGAGGAAATAATTTCCAGACCACTTCTTGCCGTGACCATCTTAAATACTATCATTTCTTAATTTAATGTAACTGGTCCATTCTAGATTATGTGGTCCTGGGACTTCTTTAACCAACAAATCAGACATGCTCATATTGTCATCTATCGAAGTAAAATGTCTATAGTTTGATATCTCTTCGCCTCCCATAATAATATAGTTCATTAGTATTGTTACCATCACAGTTGGATAAAGATTTATTATCCCTTGAGGAGGAAAAACCCTCCAAAATGCTGATTAAATGGTACCATATTGGATATAGCAATTCTTTTAGACGTTTTTAGACTAAAATGAGTCCTCCTTTTTTCTTTATTTAAATTTCACTTTTACTAGAAGGAAGATGCTCCTGATAATAGAATCACAGTACTTGTATTTGCTTTACAGGAAATGAATTTCTCAAGCAATTTCATCTAGGAGCTGAAACACAGGCTCAACTATAAACTTGCTCATTTCACTGAAGATAATTGTATTTTGCCCAGCAGTACGTACATTGGAGAAAATGCTTGTCCAGGTGGACAAGAACACCTTATATCTTTCAGGAGGAACCTACTGTGTATAAAGCAGAATATTGCAAACTGTGGGTCCATACCCACAAAGGGTACCCAAGGCTATTGGAATATGAATTCTGATCCATGAAGCACTAATATCATATGAAGTTATGATGGAGGATGAAATAATTCTGGTCTCTGAAAGTCAATTGAAATTTTGGCATTTACTTTATTTGACTCTAAAGCACCAGGAGATAGGACATACAAGGCTCATCCAGAAATAGATGTAGATATTTGGGATTTGACAGGCGATTTACAATTTGAACAAGGCTCTGAGAATTGTTGGAATGGACAACAATAAAATTAGAGGGACAAGGTGAGTGAGTTAATATCTTTTATTGGACCAACTTTTGTTGGAGAGAGAGAGACAAGCTTTCAAGTCACACAGAGTTCTTCAGCTTTTCTTAATTCACTTCCAAAAGCGAATTAAGCTAAACTGAATAAGAGCGTGCACACAAGGATTTAATATGGTTTAACTAATCCACTTTAAATTGAGTTTTAGTTAATATGAATTAGTTTTTCTGAGTGTCCTCATGTAGACAAGCCAAGTCACTCCTGTAACATGATTATGAAACAGCAGCTAGCAGTCTATAATCACCTTGAAGCTGTACACCCTCAGAGGTATTCCTTCAATCAAGGAGGCTGATCAATCATCTCCTCTGGCTGCTTCCCTCAACTCACTGTCATTGCCTCCGTTTTATTTGGGATTAACCTTAGTCAGCTGGTCCTCATCCATGCCCATGCCGAGGGGCTGAATTGCAAAGTTGTGCAAACTGGAGAAATACAGCTGGGTGTCATCCGCATAATGAAAACATCTTACCCCAGGCTTCCTTACTAGCCCTCTTAATAGCCTCCTGTACACACTGAACAGGAGGAGTGACGGAATGACATCTTGTGGCACCCATCTCTGAGAGCTCTTTGGGAAGAGGAGTAATTGCTCACAACTACACACTGAGATTTCTCAGAAAAGAGTGAAGCCACGGAACAGCAGCCCCAGCCATCCACTGGCTAGGGTCTGCAGGTGAGTCAGCAATACTTTGTGATCAACAGTATGCAAAGCAGTGGATAAACACTAATAATACCAGCATAGTCACCTGATCTTCATCCATCAACAGAAGGAAAACACTGACCAATGCAGTCTCTCTGCCATAACTTGGTCTACACCCAAATTGACAAGGGTCAAGGAGACAAAAGCATTTAGGCAATGTGAGAGTTGTCTCTCCACAATGTTATCCAAGAAGAGAAGAGATGATGTTGGTCAATAAATCTCCCTTGCTGCAGGTTGAGTCATTATTTCTTTTCCTACTTGAGGTGGATGTGGAGAACAATTTATCATCATCTTCTTTATAACTGCCCTTAATATATTTGAAGACTGTTATTGGGTCCCCACTTGGTCTTCTCGACTAAACATACCCAGTTTCTTTGATTTTTCCTTATAAGTGAGATTTTCTAATTCTTTTATCCTTTTTTGTTGCTCTCTCAAATTTTTTTCACGTTTTTCCTAAAGGATAGTATTCTGAACTGGACACAGAGCTCAAGTTGAGGCCACACCAGTGCTGAGTAGAGTGGTATAATTACCTCCAGACAGTGTCTTACATATAACATTCCTGTTTAAGACATCCCAAAATGCAACTTCATCACATTGTTTTTTGCAACTTCATCACATTGACTGATGATCCATTTGTAATCCACTGTAACCCCCAGATCCTTTTCAGCAGTATCTCCAGCAAGGTATTCCCCATTTTGTAGTCATGCATTTGATTTGTCCTTCCTAAGTGTAGTACATTGCACTTGTATTTATCAAATTTCATCTTGTTGAAATCAGAGGAAGTCTCAATTTCTCAAGTTTGTTTTGAATTCTAATCCCATCCTGCAAAATGCTTGCAACCCCTCCAAAGTTTGTCATCTGCAAATTTTATAAGCATACTCTCCATTTCATTACTCCAAGTTATGAACAAAAATATTGAAAAATGTCATGAACCAGGGTGCAGGTGGTCAGAGCAGGAGTCAGCAGCCAGGAACAGAATGAGGAGTCAGATCCAGAGTCAGGAGCCAGGAGTCAAGTGAGAGCAAGAGCTGTAATAGGAACCAGGTAAAGGACCAGGGGTAGAACTGATTGGAACAGAACAGGAGCAAAGCAGAAGCAGGGCTGTCACAGGAGAGCTCGCAGCTCCGGGCACTTGTGTTGATCAGCTGCTGGCCTATTGCTACTGCCAGATTTAGGAGCAGACGTAGTGATGCCTCTCAGTAAATCAAGGCATCTGGTTGATGTGGATGTTTAGCTAGCTGGTCCCAGGCTGAACAGCAGGCCCTGATTTCTGATGGTACCAGACCCAGGATTGACCCTGTGGTACCCCACTAGATAGGACCTTCCAATCTGACAGCGAGTCATTGGTAACTACTCTTTGAGTATGGTCTTTCAACTAGTTGTGCACCCACATCATAGTACTCTCATCTAGAACACATTTCCCAAGTTTGCTTATGGGAATGTGATGCCGACTTGTGTCAAAAGCCTTCCTAAGATCAAGATATATCACATGCCCCTCCTCCTCCATCCACTTGGCCAATAGCCCTGTCAAAGAGGAAACAGGTTAGTTTGGCTTGATTTGTTCTGGACAACTCCATGCTTGCTATTCTTTATTACCCTATTGTCCTCTAAGTGCTTGCAAATTCATTGTTTGATCATTTGTTCCAGTATCTTTCTAAATATTGAAGTTAAGCTGATTGGTGTATGATTCCCCAGGGTGTCTCTGTTCCATTTTTAAAGATTTGTACTATGACTGCCCTTCTCCAGTCCTCTCAGACCACACTCATCCTCCATGAGTTCTCAAAGACAACTAACAGTTCTGAGGTTGCTTCAGCTACATCCTTAAGTACCCTAGGATACATTTAATCAGCCACCTGCCAGCTACAATACATCTAATATCTAAATAGTCTTTAACCTCTTTTCTTATTTTGGCTTGTATTCATTCTGCCTTGTTAATATTAGTTGTATTGATTATCTGGACACCATTAGCCGTTTCAGTGATGGCTGAAGCAAAATAGGTATTAAATACCTTAGCCTTCTTGATGTCAATTGGTTATTAGTTCTCCTTCCCTTCTAAGTAGAGGACTTACACTTTCTTTCATCTTTCTCTTGCTTATAATGTATTTAAAGAACATCTGCTTATTGTCTTTTATGTTCCTTGCTATGTCTAACTTAAAAGCTTAAGAGTTTAACAAATCCTTTTACTGAAGCTTTGGCATGAGACTTCTTCCACCAGTGCTTTTGCTGTCTTCTTGCCTACTTGCTTGCAGATAATCCATAAAAAAATGGGTAACCTGTGACAACAAAGCCAGAAAAGGGGACACCTCATCACTAGTGGACAAATGAGTATTATAATGTCCTACCTGACCACTGAAGGAGTGGTGTCTCAGTAGAATAAGATGCACCCTCAGATCTCTCTGGAACCTTTCTAATTCCATTAATTTCTCAGGATGGCTCATCAAACTAGGTGTTTTGTATCAAAACTGTGTTTATACAGTGCCTAGCACAATGGGATCATGATCTGGGGACCTATGGTGCTATCACAATACAAATAAATAATAGAACTGGGAGTTAAAATGAGAAGATGTAAAGAATTACGGCAGGAAAGGGCAGCTGGGATATGGTATTACTCCTATTAAATTTAGATCAAGCACAGACACTGTCACTCTTGCTGATATGGCTATTCCGAGTAAAAATGAGCCCACCACGACATCCCCCTTGTTGCATTCTCCTCTAAACTTAACACACAGACTTTCAACCGGCTTGTTTCCACTTTCATAGTGGAGCTCCGAGCAGTCATACAGCTCTTTTACATATAGTGCTACTCCTCCACCCTTCTTCCCTGCCTGTCCTTCCTGAACAATTTATATCCGTCCATGGCAGTGCTCCAGTCATGCAAGTTATCCCACCACATTTCTGTTATTCCAATTATATCATAGTTCCTTGTCTGTGCCAGTACTACCAATTCTTCCTGCTTGTTTCCCAGGGTCCTTGCAGTTATTTTCCTAAAATAATGTTTCTTAGTGTTCTGTTGCTCTTCACTTTCTTCACATGAGAGCTAGAATTCTAGGCCTCTCTTATTCAGCTCCAGTTGGCTGGTTACAAGACACCATGCCATAAAATTGTGGCACTTGAATTTATTAAAAAACACTTGATGAATTTAGAATATAATAGTTCTAATTTTCTCTCATTTGATGAGGCTTTAATATGGTAACTAAGGAACTTGACTGTAAAAAGCCAAAGGCTACAAAAATAGTCTTAATATAATCTTAAAACTAAAAAGTGTTCTAAAATAACTCTTTTCTTCTATGTGGCACAAATAATACAAGGTACCATAAGATGCTATGGAGATTCTGCTGTCACTCATTCAGAATGAACTGCATAGATCTTCTCTACCTTTAAACCCATTACTACATAGGGAGCTATGGGGCCACAAAGACTAGAACCACAATTTTAGTCTCTGTATGATACACAACAGAACTGTTTCTCCCATCAGATAAGATATTCTTAACACATTCGTGTTCTAAGGAATGCCCTTATCTTTCTTCATGGCATCAACACCAAAGAAAAGCAATTGGAATTATTTACCAAATATTGGTGTTCACAGAGCTGGCACCAGAAAACTGCCAGAATGTACAAACTTGTTAATATTAGCTGTGATGGGGTGGGCTTACACCGCACCACAGGAGCCCGGCCAACTCTATGGACAGCAGAAGTTCTGCCTCTTGGAGTCTGTTGAGCATGCACTAACTGCTGCCCTAGTATAAGAAGGGGCAGCTCAACTCATTTGGGGCTGACGAGTGAGGAAGAAGGACATGTGCTGTAGGATACTTGGGTATGTTCACACTAGCAATTTAGGTCAACTTAAGGACCCTTAAGTCGACCTAAATTGCTCCCTGTCTACACCAGACTTTCATTAAGTCGACTTAAGAAATTTCTTAAGTCAACTTAATGAAAGCTTATGTCGACCTAATAAGAACCGCCCATTAGGTCGACTTTAAGTCTTAAGTTGACTCCTTAAGTTGACTTAAGGATGGTGTGGACGGAGAGTAACCCTTAAGTCGACTTTATTAAGTTGACTTAAGGGTCGTTAGGTCGACTTAACAAAGTGGACTAAGTCGACTTAGTCCACTTTGTTAAGTCAACTTAATAAGGTTGGCTTTAAGTCGACATAAAGTTGACCTTATTAAGTCAACGTAACAAAGTCGACTTAACTTTTTCTACTGTAGACATAGCCTTTGTCAGGAGCTGAATCAGAGAGAGAGAGAGAGAGAGAAAGAAAAAGCACACAAACCTGGAGGACTCACTCTGTCAGCTGCCCAGATCCAGACACTCAGGAGATCACTGCTGCCAGTGGACTTCAGGACTCCTGGGGGATGTGGATGGTGATTGCTGCAATAGGGAAGAGTGGACAATCTGGAGCCCAATGGGAGGGCCTCTGCAATGAATGGGTAGGAAGTAGTCCAGGGGCCTGAATGGTGGAACCAGGGGTGGTGTGGACAGTGGGATAAAAGCCAATGTGTTTTGGACCAGATCCCTGCTGAGTTGGTGCCATACCCCCGGCACCAATAGGGCCTTGGGCTGGGACTCAGTGGTGTGGGAGGGCCTGAGCTCTCCTACCTGGGTACTGTGCCCCATAGCAGATGCCCCCTCATTACTGACTCTCGCCACCTGGCGTTGCCCTGACCCCAGGGCTTGCTGCTGACTCTGGCCACCAGGACGTACTGCCCTGAACCAAGGGATGGATTCCCTCCCTCCCCCCCAGTGTATTCTGGGGGTTTCTTTTAATATCTTTCCACTGAAGCATCATGGATGGCCAGGGCTGGCCCAAGGGCTTTTGGTGCTGTAGGCGAACGATGACTTTTGCATCCCCCCCATCAGAAGGTGATACTTCTGTTTATAAGAGATAACATATTAATAAATATATTTTTAAATAGAGAAAAAAATTCAGTTCTGTCTAATTTGGTGCCCCTTAAAACCTGGTGCCCTAGGCGACCGCCTAATTCACTTATATGGTTGGGCTGGCCCTGTGGATGGTCCTGGCTGGAGATGGGACATTGGAGGGAGTGGGCCAGGGCTCTGAGGCAGCACAGAGCATTCTCTTTCTCAGACTTGGCTGACTAGTTCTTGCTCACATGCTCAGCCTCTAACTGATCACTATAAGTAGAGTTGGGAATGAATTTCTCCCAGGCCTCATGGCAGCGACCCTGGGGGTTCTTCTCTTTGCTGTCTGTGGTTGTGGGACACCTGCCAGGGTCATCCCTACCATTGTGGGGGCCTCAAGCATTGGTGTACCTTGGTCCCTCCTATTTGCTCCCTGTACTACGTAACAATGTAGTCTCCTCTGTACCATAATTGGTCCAGTTCTGGTTTTTGGATTGTGTGTGTGGGTCTTGATGGTCAGACTACTAGCTGACGTGGTGGTCCCTTCTGGCCTTAAATTCTGAGTGTGTCATATAGCTATGGATTTTTTAAATGAAAGATGAGGTGTGACACGTAGTGATTTCAGTGGGGTCAGGATTTCACACCAGGTTTTTAGAAACGGTCTAAACTGCATCCACAAAATCTGCATGTGTTCCAGCTACGAACAGATTTATCCACAGCTGCACCTGCGAAACAGGGCTTCCACTCAATCACACACCGTTGTGACCCAGAATTTCCTGCCATCTATTTATAAATGACATGGTTCTTACATGGCAAGAGGTGCATGCTAGATGCCCATCTAATGCATGTATTTGGAAGGACTTTAAAACAATTCTTGCTATCTTTTCCACTGCCCCTGCAAGGGGAGCCTGAAACTCTCCTGTGGCTTTAACCTACCAAAGATTTCAGTCCGGATTGTTTACCAGATAGAACACACAATAGTGGATTTCTGTTTTTGCAAGCAAAACCCACATGCTAAAGCCTGAACACGTGACCTGGCCCAGGCTCACTGTAATGTAATTATAGCTTGGGAGGAGGGAAAAAAATAGCTATTGGAGCAGAAAACCACTTCCTACCCCTGGACAACAGAGTCCTGTGGCACTTTTAAAGACTAACAGATTTATTTATCGCATGAGCTTTAGTGGGAGAAAATCCCACTTCGTCAGAGGCTTTGAAGATAGGAAAGTTACAGAGTGGGAGGAAATTAAATGCAGGGGAGAAGCCAGCCACTGATCTGCACCCTCCCACGGCCCCTTTAGCTCTTGGTGAGTGGTGCCCTTTTCCTGTGACCTTCCCCAGCCGGCGCTGCCGGGAGGGGCTGGGTGTGGAGGCCCGGAAGAGAGCGAGGGGAGAGGAGGAGAGGTGTGTGATCGTATTTCCCTGGTATTTTGATGCGCCCAGGAGCAATGACATCACCCACCCTCCTCTGTGCGAAGGAGAGACAAAGGCCAGCGGCAGCTGCAGAAAGAGGCTGCTGGCGCTGCGGCGATCGCCAGCCAGACGCGCCACAGCGGCTCCCCTGCCTCCTCGCCCGCCGCTGAGCTCGCCACCTTGCCGCGGCCCTGGTCCATGCGGACTGCCTTGGCGAGGGGCGGCGGCGGCGGCAAGAGAGGAAGAAGCCGGCAGCGCGCAGCATGCACTGGGGCGTTGGGTTTGCCTCGTCTCGGTCGTGCGTGGTGGATCTGAGCCGGAATCACAGCCTCACGCGGGGCTGGTGTGCGGGAGCCGAGGAGCACTTTCCCTTTTATGGGGACATCGTCGCGTTCCCCGGGCAGGATTACGGTGGCATCATGGCAGGGCTGGGGTCTGATTCGTGGTGGAAGAAAACCCTGTATTTGACTGGGGGAGCCCTGCTCGCTGCCGCCGCGTATCTGCTGCATGAACTCCTGGCAATTAGGTGAGAGACCCCGGGCAGGCTGCAGCGGGGAGTGTGTGCAATGGAAGCTGCGACGGGGAACAATAATAGAAAGTAATAATGCGGTGCTCAGCTGATGGGAAGCCACCCAGAGCTGTGCTCCACCTTCGCCCCTCGGTAAACCGAGCCGGTACAGTGCAGAGATCAGGAGGGTTTTTGCAATGGCTTTTGTTTAATGGGCATTTCAGAGCTTTGTATCTGTAAGGATTTATGTCACACGGTAGATGCATGAGTCTTTAAAAGCTAAGAGTCATGGGTTCTAGGGGATCAACAACAGACAGGGCTCTTCTCAGAGATGCTCTTAGCCTAACCTGTCAAACGTCCAACTTGTTTGCTCCGGGTTTTAAGGGCCAGGGCTGAGAATTTAACCAATGGCCTTTTTCAGTAAAAAGAAAGCTGTGTATCCACCTTTCTCGTAGATCTTGCCATTTTAGCTGCTTTGCAAAAACATTTTTTTAAGTAAACACATGCATAAAACCATCTTCACCCAAAATACCGGTATGTTTAAAGAAGACTATTCCGCATAATAAACAGCAGCTCTTCGTTGCTTTGGGGGGAGGGGTTGCTCAAAAATGAAACTGCATATTTAAAACGATGCAGCATCGATCTGTTCTCCAAGATCTCTTGAAAAGAAGAGGAATCCACAATAGTTTTCAATGTAGCACTGTATCTGGTTATATGATATCTAGCTTCAATTTCAAATGAATAATGGTGTGAGTAACAGGGAGCATGAAAGCTGGAATAGACACATGGATGTGTTTGTCATAGACCGGGCTCTGAAGTAAATAGTTGCATATGATGCTGCAGTTTGTTTACAAGGACATGAAATCATCTCGGAAAATGGTGGCTTTAACTAGTGATTTTCCATGGATGTGCCTGGAAACAAAGTATCCACACCAGAAGTGATGAACCCTGTTTTAAAGAAATAAGTGCAAACCATCTCAGGGGATTTTATGTATGTATACCACAGAGGTTAGGTGGAGACTAACATTTTGAAAATGGAATGGAGCTGGACTTCAGATTGCTACTGGCCCCAACCTTCACTTCTTACTCAGCTAGTCTCTCATTTACTTCAGTGAGGACTGCAAAATTGGGCCCTAAATCCTTATTATGATTATTGTACAGGGCAGCTGTTTATAGAATATAAGGAGTGGCAAAATACAGAAGTTATTTCTGGATACAACATTTACAAAGAAATAAAGGATCAAAGTGGCCCCCTGCCAATGGGCAGTCATGTACAACATAAGGTAAACAAAGATAATGTTGCCATCGATAATGTTTAATAACACTAACCCTGAAAGAAATACTTGCCTTATATATTTTATTTGCTTATTTTCATTCAGCTTACAATAAATAATTGTATAAACATAGTTCTTGGAAAATACTTAATTCAGGGATGTTTTTATCATTTAAAATTCACAGATAGATTACCTTGCCTCTATCCTTAGGAGAGGTTTGCAGAATGAAATTAGTTAATGTAGACATATTTTAAAAGATATTCCGTGTTTCTGAAGAAATAGGTAGATGTGATTCACAGGTTTGGTACATATGTGCCATGTTCACAGCCTCTTAGCAATATTGAATCTGTGTTTGAATGTTTCACGATGTACAGTACATAAAGGGATGCTGCAAATGTATTATATGATTTTTAAAAAGGCTTCTTAAAATGTGCTAAATTTGGCAGTCAAATTGCAATTGTTAGTGGGCAGATTTAAAAGGAAAGCAAACTGATGCTAGTATAGGCCAGTCAACACCATCTCTGGCAGTTCAGTCCTCATTTTTGAAAGATTAAAATCATCAGCATGATGCTAACCAGAACTGCACAGGCTGCTGTCTCTGCTCTGCACTGCAACTCACTTCTGAACAGAATCTTTCATGGACAATATATCCCAAATAGTTCACGGCCTGAAATGATTCAACACAATGTATGATATCAAAATAGTGTGTGATGATTCTCTTAAGGCCTAGAGTCATAGGGTGCGTCTACACTTGAAAATTAAGTCAACTTAAGCTTGCTTAAGTTGACTTAATTTACCCCACGTCTAAACTACAGTTTCCTTAAGTCGACTTAAGCAGGAAAATTAAGTCGACTTTATAAAACCGCGAAATAAGTCGACCTAAGGCTTAAGTCGCCTCTCTAGAGTTGACTTAAGCCAGTGTAGACGTGGGGTAGCCCTAAGTCGACTTAGGGCTACCCCAGGACTACACCAATGCCCTCCCTGCCGGAGGGGGGTACAGGGGGAGCCTGGCATGCCCCCCCACAGGGCAGGGCAGGCCCTGCCCACCAGCCCCTATGCCCTGCCAGAGTCCCTGTCCCCCTTTGCCCCATTGTACCTATGTACAATGGGGCAAAGGCTGAGCCCCCTGGCACTGGGCAAGGGGTGCCCTCCCATCCCCGTGGACCTGCCCTAGGTCCCCCTAGCCACTAGAAGTCAACCTAGGTGTCCAGTGTGGACGCTCTAGGTCAACTTTGTAAGTTCCCCCCAAAGTCGACTTAAAAATTGAATGTAGACTCACTAAGTTGACTTAACTAAAGTTAATTAAGTCGACTTAGCTAAAGTCGCCTTAAAATTACAAGTGTAGACATAGCCATAAAGAGGCGGATTTCCAAAGGTATAAAGAGCAGGCTGGCAGCTCACTCACTTTGCCCTGCGTGTCTATAAAAATCTCCTGTAAAGCCAGTATGCAAAGGCAGTTATTGTAAGAGAAATTTAGGGGCCTGGGCAAAGAAGAACTGATGTTTTGAGATAAGATATCAACTGAGATTGGACGCGATTGATAGATACTGAAGCACTGTTTGAGATGACTGGAGCATCAGAGCAGAAGGCTCCTACACTAGCAGTTGCAAATTTGTGTGAAGACACAGATAAGAGGCCAGTACTAGATGTGCCAGAGTTGCAGGGGTGCATGGGTATGGGGCAGTGGGCCTTCTTTCTCCTTTGACTTACTCCATTGTTACACATGTATAAGTAATTGACTTAGATGGATCTCAAATAGACTGGGCTAAATTCTGCTCTTGGTTACACTAATGTAAGTCCTTTGGAATCCTCTTAATTTACTTCAGTGTAGCTGAGGGCACAAGTTTGGCCTCAAGTCCAGGAGGTCAGTTGGAGAAAGTCCATGGTGGGTTTTAAGAACCATGAATGGGACATTTTGAACTGGGCTCTGAAATGAATGAATAGCCAGTGGAGATGTTTGACAACAGTGGTGATGTGGTCACGAGTCCTTGTACAGGGGAGAAGGCAGGCTGTAGTCTTCTGAATATGCCAGAGTTTGGAGACTAAGGATCTCGAGAGGCCATAGAGTTGAGAGTTAAAATAGTTGAGGCAAGAAGGGATTAGGGCTTCAGCAGGGTGGAGTCAAATGGATTTCAAAAAAGATAAGTTCGTGGAGGATAGGTCCATCAATGGCTATTAGCCAGGATAGGCAGGGATTGCTGTTTGCCAGAGGCTGGGAATGATTGACGGGATGGCTTACTTGATGATTATCTGTTCTATTAATCCCTCCTGGGATTGGGCACTGTCAGAAGACAGGATGCTGGGCTAGATGGACTATTGATCTAACCCAATATGCCTGTTCTTATGAGTCAAGGAGTCAATGGTGAAGAGCAGTCAAGTGTAGAGGTGACAATGGACATATATATATAGCAGGAGGAGACACAAAAAGCAGAGAACAAGGCCAAGCGTAATGACAAATTTACAGACAATGGAGGCAAATGGCATTTCTGAGTCTGGAAATGGGGAAAGGAGAGGTGCAGCTATGCAGGAGTTGTTCATGTTCCTCAAGAGAATCTCTTTGTTTTTTAACTGTTTGCTTAACTGAAGGGAGCACATTCGTAAGGCCCAATTTTCCATTGCCTCACACCTTGTGAGGTCATTTATAACTGAGCAGAGTGGGTGCAAAACACTATTATAGTAAAGGAGGAGTGTTTTACATCACTTTGTCTAAGGGCTCAGTGAAAGACGTAGGCTGAAAACTGATCGAATAGAATTCAACTATATATACAGACAATAGATTTTCAAAGGGGTCTTCATCTCCATTCAAAAAATGTTAGGGGTCCACAAATGTGAAAAAGGCGGAGAACCACTGTCTTAGTCCACACTGGCTTGCGTGTCAATTTTAGTGTGTACTAGCATTTTGCACACTGTCTGGACCCTACTGACATGCACTAAAAGTTCCCTAATGTACATGAATGTAGTCCCGATTTAAACAGTAATATGTTAACACGAACAAGGGAACATTTAATGTGTGCCGGTCAGAAACACACAGGCCAGTTAGGGTGCAACATGTTGGTGCATATTAAAATTCATACCTCAGCTACTGTGAACTAAGGCGCCATGTAGGCAAGGCCTAAGTCACACAATGAGGAGCAAGGCAGGGGAGAATCAATCTTGCTTGCTTATTTATTTAGTCTATCAGCCTTGGCTTGCAAGATTTTTGGGTCTCTCCAACATAGAATTAACTAAGCTTCCTGTCTGAATTCTGTCCCTGCAATGTAAGCACTTTTTAGTGATTTGAGACCTGATGAATAAAAAAATTGCAATAACCCATTAAAGGAAGGACAAAATGTTTTGCCTCAGCCATTCTGTCTCCTTTGTGCACTTAATATATTGATGTATGGCACATACTGTAGTCGGGTTTCTTTTAATTCTGGGGTTTGTTTTTTTTTTGTTTTGACAGGAAAGAGCAAGAGGTTGATTCCAAAGATGCTATTATACTGCATCAATTTTCAAGGCCTAACAATGGCGTTCCCAGTTTATCTCCTTTTTGTCTGAAAATGGAAACTTATTTAAGGATGGCTGATTTACCCTACCAGGTAAACTCGAGTGTACTGTTACCCATTACACATGGTTAATTATAGTCACATATAATGCTAACTATGCAGGGAAGCTATCTATCTTATCTCAGAGTAGTGTAGGTGTGTACATAAAACTAGCTAGCTAGATATACACTTAGTATTATGGTAAAGTTTTGGACTATGATCTTCAAGATAGGGCTAGCATATGCTGGTTTGGGCGTGGTTCTGGGTTCATAAAATGTTACATCATGTGAGGGATTTGCTGTAAAATTCAATGTTTAGTTTTATGTAGCCTACCATGTTTGTATGTTAAATAGATAAAAATTAAACTGTTGCAATTTTTTCCTCTCTCCTTTAAGGGTGCCTCCCCATAGAATAATTACAAATCCCTCCTTTAGTTTTTCATTGCAGTCACAGCCCTTCTAGCTGAGGAGGACAGATTGCTTGCAGCGCCCATGAACATCCTTTCTTAATAGTGCATGGCAGTGCTTTTTTTCTAACAAAAAAAAAAAAAAAAAAGGTGCCGGTATGCCAGCAAGAGCGATGTGGGGAGGGTGTGTGTGTGTGGATGTCAGGACCTTTCCACCACTGCTGTCCCCTGCGGGGCCTCTCCAAACTCCCCCTCCCCCCTGCCAGCTCCCTGACCCCCCTTCCCTGCTCCTCTTGGCCCACCTGGCCCCTGCTCTGCTTGCTGGTTCCCCGACCCCCCACGAGTCCCCTCCACGCTCCTCTCAGCCCCCCTACCCCCTTCCCTGCTCCTCTCGGCCCCCCTGCCCCTCTTGCTGCCTGCTGGTTCCCTGCCCCCTTCCCCACTCCTCTTGGCCCCCTCCCACCCATTCCCCGCTTCTCTCGGTCCCTGAACCCTTGCCCGCTCCTCTCACCCCCCTGGCCCCTTCCCTGTTCCTCTCAGCCCCTTATCCCCTTCTCCACTCCTCTCGGCTCCTCCTGCTGCCTCACTGCTAGCCTGCCCGCGGTTCCCCGACCCTCTCCCCCCCGGACCTGCTTCCCCACCCCCCACCGCTCCCCAACCCTCCCCCTTACCTGGCCAGGAGCTGCAGGGGCGGCCAGAGTCACTCTCTGCCAGGCTGCTCCCACCTTGAGCCACGCACCTGAGCACTCAGGGTGGGAAATTTGAAAAAGCTCCAGCCTGGCCGCAGCTCCCAGGCATCTGGGGGCTGGATTCCAGCCCTGGTGGGCCAGATTCTGGCCTGTGGCCGCCGCTCCTGGCTCCTGCCAGCCCTGCTGCCCAGCTGCGGGTCGGGGTCAGCAGGAGAAAGGAGACCCGCTCCTTTCCCCTGCTGACCCCAGCTCCCAGCTGAGCAGTGGAGCTAGCCAGGGAAAAATAGGTGCCGGCATGGCACCGGTGCGTCCCGGCTCTAAAAAAGTCCTGGTGCAAGGGTTGCTTTTGAGGCTCTGCCTTTCTCCAGGGAATAAATCCCAAAGTAGAACAGGGAATGAGAGAAAGGAGATTGGGAGATTAATTCTAACTCTCCTGTCTGTCAGGGTTAACATCTACCTACTAAGCCACTAGATTAGCTCACGCCCTATTGATACAGTTGTAACAGAGCTGTTTGACAAACATACATATAATAAAATGTAAGCTTTCTGAGGCAGGGGACATATCTTTTTCTCCATATGTAATGCGCTGTGTAAAATTAAGATGACTATATGTATGCTTAATAAATATTATGAGAATACATGATGGTATAATGTGGTTTGTTTCTTTTACTGGTACAAGTTTGGGATGACTACATTATTCACAAGTAGCAGAGCCATGAGTAAGTTGTGTGGTCATTTCAGATGGATTCCAGTAACATTTTATATCACTCTGTTATGAGAAGTATTTTGTTTATGCAGCGTGGCTTACAGGAATTTTTTTTTAGAAATGTTTCAGAGTGTTTTTACCTTTATTGTTGTTGGTATCCATTCACCCCAGTAAAACTAGGCTACTTTACTGCTATGAATCCAAATGTATGGGCATCTGAGACAAAGAAAAGAGATAACTGATCTACTTTAGAACCCCTTAAGATTACAAACTAAAATAGTTTTTCTAGAAGTCATGTCTGGTTTTAATGTCCATTATGTTGTGATTTTCCAGCAGTAGAGCGAAGCACAGTATTGTATTGGAAAGGAGGAATTTCCAGGCCTCCCAAGGATATATGACTCCCAGTTCCAGCTTGCATGACTCACAAGATATTGAGCTCAAAACATGGGCTTTTGCCCACACTGCACCTCCAACCGGTTTGGGGCTGAATTATAATTTGCTGTTTATAGGGACAAACATTTTTGGTGGCTTGTCTTTGCCATGGTTGATTAACCAGATTTGGAATGATGAAAACAGCTCTAGAGAAAGTGAGTAGAAGGCAGGCGAGGCTGACAAAATTGCAGTATAAAAGCAGCTTATCACATGGTTCTGCCGTTTTTAAAGCTATGTTACTTACCATGTGTATATCACATACACACACGTTAAGTGAATTATATTTTGACTGATGCATGTTATATATGCATATATATATATATACTATTCTAGGAATATATGTGTTGGGCCCTCTATGCCTCCTTTATCTAGCTGGCAGGAGGTGTCAGTGGTCTACTACAGTGTATGATGGATACCAGTAATGACCACTGATGGTGGCACTACTAAATGGGCTAGTTCAGAGTGGCAACCTGTGGTATTACTGCCAGACCTGCCTTCCACACAGCTGGTTTGTAGATCCCAGGAGGTGGTGTGCCCTGGCTGTGAATCCTGACCCATGGGGTATGCACCATGCATGAGTTGCATGTACTAAGCATAGGCATTTTTGCCTATGGACAACCACATGCAACTCTAGGAGTCCTCCTTTATGGTCGGAGGCTGTGCTGTGCTGCTGTTTGACCAGAGTCTGCTGGTGTTGTCTCCAACACACGCACTTTAACGCACTCGCAATCAGCTTAATTTGCCCTGTCCTTACTCTGGATTTTTACATGCAGTTGCAAAGAAGCATGGGACACAGTCCTCTTTCCTCTGGCCATCGTGAAGCTCTGTGTAATCATATCTGCTTTGCTATTACCACTTGGCCCATCAAAGGTGCATGAGGCTGTGACTGTCTCAGCCCTGCCCAGGAGCATGACAGTAGTTTTTTTGGTGTTCTCCAGTCAGATCAATGTGATACCCCCATGCACTTTTAGGGTATATTTACACAGCAATTAAACACACATGGCTGGGCCATGTCATCTGACTTGGATTCACAGAGCTGTAATATTGCATTGTAGACGTTTGGGGTCAGGCTGGAGCCGGGGATCTGGGATCATCCCTCCTTGCAGGGTCCCAGATCTTGGGCTCTAGCCTGAGTCCAAATATCTACACCACAATTTTACATCCCTGTAACCTGAGCCCTGCGAACCCAGGTCAGTAGTGGGGGTGTTTAATTGCTGTGCAGACATACCCTAAGTCTCCCCTGTGCATTGTGTAGCAGAGAAATGATAGGGCCTGTTGGAATAGATGTTACTGTAAGAGGCAGTGATCACTTGGAAACCACAGTGAAGTCTTAATAATCCTTTAAAATGTTTTCCAGGAGGGGAAATTTTCTACAGTGAATCCTAAATTTCTTAGGCTATGTCTGCACTGGCAAGTCAGTTCGAATTAAGGAGGCTTAATTCAAACTAACTAAAGCCATGGCTACACTAGACTTTAGTTAGTTTGAATTAAGGGCTTCCTTAATTTGAACTAATAAATTCGAATAGGGTATTCGAACTAAGGGGTTAATTCGAACTAACTAGTTCGAATTAGCCAATGTGGCCATGTTAATTTGAACTAATTTCTTAGTTCGAATTAACTGGCCATTGAAATGAATGGGGATCGCTAATTTGAACTAAGCAAGTGCTTGCTTAGTTCGAACTAACGTTCCAGTGTGGCCATGCTAGTTCGAATTAAGCTAATTTGAACTAACTAAAATTAGTTTGAATTAGTTAGTTTGAACTAACTAATTCGAACTAATTTTAGCAAGTGTAGACATAGCCTTAGAGTTCAGGTTTTAAGTCTCTGGGGCTGGATGGGGTTTAAAGGCAGAAATCTGAGGTAGACTGTTGACAGGAAGGGGCAAAGACAGGTCTTTTTGCTAAAATAATCTCTGCTGCTGACCCTGGAGGCGCCTTCATTGCGTTTCAGGTGCTGCTTGCGCCAGCTTCCTCATAAATGTAGCCACAAGGAGGTGTCCAACATTCCCATGGGAGGAATACAAAGTTCTGTGGGTTTAGAGGGATTTAGAGGTTTTTGTTTCCCTACTCTCCTGAAATCTAAACTTCTATTTACAAGAAAATGAATTTTCTAGCCCTGGTTGTTTACCCTTTCCCAGGGTAAATTAAAGCATCATATTTTTTAGTCCCATAAACATTGCAAAGTTAGCAGTGCTGGAGGAACCCAGCCAGATCATGGTTGTCTTCTGACAATGTCATAATTATAGGGCAAACTTCTAGTACCTCTTGTGTGCGTCCAATGGGTGACAGGCCTGGTTCCCTTCTTCTCACTCTGGGTGGAACCATTCTGTCCAACCACCTTAGGGTGACAACAGAGTCTTGTGGCACTTTTAAAGACTAACACGAAAGCTCATGCGATTAATAAATCTGTTAGTCTTTAAAAGTGCCACAAGACTCTGTTGTCTTTCTACAATAGACGAACACGGCTACCCCTTTGGAATTTGACTACATGGAGGGCACCTTAGGGTGTGTCTACACTTACAAATTAAGTCGATTTAAGGAGGCTTAAATCGACTTAAAATACTCTGCGTCTGCACTGGGCTTTCCTTAAGTCAACGTAAGCTGCTCCTTAAGTCGAATTAAGGGAAAGTTAGTTCGAATTAATAACACCTTTTTAATTCGAACTAGCGCTTAAATCGACTTTATTAAAACGTTAAGTCGACTTAATAAGGTAAAAAAGGGGCCACATCTACACTTGAAAAGTTACAGTGACTTTTGTTAAGTCGACTTAATAAGGTCCACTTTAAGTTGACTTAAGGTCGACCTTATTAAGTCGACTTCATAAAGTTGACCTAACATTTCAAGTGTAGACATAGCCTTAGTTAGGATCTCTCGGCTGTAGTCTTCTTTTCCCAGCTGTGCTAATCCAAGAGGCCCAACTGCATTGGCACCCACCAGACTTTTCTTTCTGGGTACCCAGCACCAGCAAGTTTCTTAAAATAACTCAGAAACAGCATCTTCAAAACAGAGCTGTATTTATTCCATAGCCCAAAGGTAGAAAGCATGCAGACCAAAGGGTGTAAACAATAAAAGGTTCTTAGTTTTATCTTGCCAGGTTTTATAAGTTCCCTTCAGCCCAGCTAACTTCCATATCTTGCTGGACGAAACAGACTGTCCTGCTCGCAGCAGGCTCTCTCTTTCTCTCTTTATTTCCTCACCAGCTTGCCACCTCTTGTTGACACTTTCTGGGCAACCTCTGGCCACTCACTGAACCCTGGACTTTTTGTGGGCCCAGGTTCCTCTACCATATGGCATTCTCCTTCTGATCCTAGATTTAGCCTTGGGAGGAATAAACTTTCGTCAGCCTGCCTGGGAGGGGATATTCCCCAATAAGCGATTTTTCTATTGTTTTTTCTACATCTATCTATGTCATTTTTTTTCCTTTTCCTTTTTGGTTCCTCTAACAACCAACCCTCTGTGCCAGTAGCAATCAGCCCATCATAGACAACATAGAGAGGCATGCACCATATTCATGCAATAATAAAGATATTTCCCATTTTGTCATATGGTTAAAGTACCATTTTTCTTGCATTGATGCTGGGACCTAGCCATGTTTGACCTGTGTTGCTGAATCATGCTAACACCATGCCTACTCTGCAAGGGAGAACCATCTTTTAACCAGGAGTGGGGTTAATACGAGTTTTGCTGTTGACTTCAGTGGGAATAGAGTGAGGTCAGCACTGAGTGCTTTGGAAGATCTAGTTTTCCCTGTCAAGCTGACACTGTGCCTTTGAGCTGCAGAAGCAGCTCTATACTCTGAAAGTTGTAAGGATTCTCTTTCTACCACCCTTGGTTTGTCTGTGGGTAGAGCAAGGATATGTCTACACTTTGTGCTGGTATCTCTCAGCTCACGGATACATACCCATGCTAGCACTGATTATACTAGAGTGCTAAAAATAGTGCCTAGCTGCAGCAGCATGAGCATTGGGAGAAACTAGTTATTTGAGTACATACCTATCTCAAATGGGAGGTACGTATTCAAGGCAGCTAGCCCCTCCCCTTGCTTGCACCTCCGCAGCTACACTCTAATCCACTAGTTCCATCAAAGATAGCGTGGGTATGTCTCCTCAAGCTGTGACTCACCCCTAGCTCCAACTGTAGACACACCCTCAGAGAAAAGGAGGATGTTTAAAAAAAAAAAGAAGGAATTAAGTTGCTGGGGAACTTTTAGAACTTCTTAGAACCTCCTGTTTTCTGGACTATAGCAGACAGCAGTTTTGAACTGGATCATTCGCAGTTCCCCGCAGCACAGATTTTAATGATCACTAGAGAGTAAAATTCACTATTCACTAGTGAATTTATCCAGTGTACCCCCTTCATTACCTCCCAGATATAAATATAACAGAAAAACCGAAGGTGAAATTTACATGTCAGTTTTGCTAGCATTTCTTGCATTTAGTATATGTTGGCAGCTGGTGCTGCCTGTATAATGTCTGTGCCCTTTGGGTGTATAGATCTTTAAAGGAAAATGTGCTTCCCCTTTCCTCCCTTCCTTTGTCTTCCATCACCACTATGGCACCATTCAGACCTCTCAGTGTGGCAAGGACATTTTTGAGCCTGCCTGACTTCTGAACTATCAAGAAATTCACCTGAATGTTGCTAGAACTTCTTGTCCATTTTTATTGAACACCACTGCTAACAAGCCACCATGCTATCATGATCAACTGTGTTTGCCAGTCCTCCTGTCCTAAACATTGCCACTGGTTGCTTATTGTTTCTAAGCCATCTTGATCTGGCTTAAATGCATTAGTAGTGTCTGTGAATGTTGCTCCGCTTTCTTCCTTGTTCATAACTGATGTGACCAGCAGTTGTACTGTGTTATAGTATAGTAAATCAGAGCACTTGTGTGAAATCAGATATCCAATAAAATCATTGAGTTAAACTTCCCCAGCCCTCACTTAGCTGCATAAGGGCATAAGCCTTACTCCTGCTCTGCCCTGCTCAAATTGCGACTGTGGCTTTGGTGGGCCGGGGCAGGGGAGAGAGGAGGGGTCAGCAGGAGCTGCTTGTCTGAGAATGCAAGATAACTGGTAGGGAGGAGACAGATATCATTGGGGCTCTAGTACTCACTAGTTCTTCACAGGAGCGCTCTGGGTACACCAACAGGAGTAAGCAGTTCTCAGAAAATGGAATACAGTAACTGGTTCCCTCTTGCTCTGGTCAGAGGAGTTGAACTTTGATGATCTGTGCAGTTTGGTGTGAAGGAGCCAATGTCGGTTCAGAGTTTTTCTGTAAAATAGACTATTCAAACTATATCGATTTTTTTTTTACAGTCTGACACCAGAAACATTTTGTTTATATGAGGTCTGTTAGGAAATAGTTTTCATTTAAAAATAGATACAAAGGCAAACAACACAAACGGCAGCAACTGGATATGTTAGGCTTAATTCTTCCTGGATATTTCTGTAAAATGACCCCAAAATGTCTTGCACAATTCAGTTTGTACATTCCATCTGTATAAAATGAGCATGACCATTGGCTTTTGTGACAATTGCTTTGTAGATTGCAGTTAAAGTTAATGTACTAAGGCATATTTATTTGTTTTTAACCTATCAATACTATGGCCACTCACTGTTCCTTGTAGCTGGGCTGATTCTTAAGTGAGTGTTTGATAAATATTTAATGACCATTAGCAGCAGCTTTAAAGATATCAAGGTTCTGAGTCTAAAGATACCTGCTTCAGATACAGTAGTATATGAGATTTTGTCAAGGGATGGAGGTAAGGTATCTTAAAATAGCACAAGATAATGGTTGGAAGCCAATGTTCCATTTTTCTTGCGTAATTAAATTGTAAGGAAACATTTTTTAAAAACCCTAGGAAACCTAAAATACAGCAGATTCTACCTGTGTAATAAGTTTGTCACCTTTGTTTCTGAAACCTTAACTTTTACATTTCCCAAGTTTAAAATGTGTAACCTTAATGGTACATTAACATAATTCTTTACACACAAATACATATATGTGTATGTATATATATGCATATTATATAGAATAATCTTAATTTGTATTGCTGCAAGCTATATTGATTTTAATTATTTCAGTAAAGAAAATTATGCAAATATATCTTATGAAAGCTAAGAATTAATGCCCAAAATATCAGTATTTTTGGCATAAGGGGAAAAAACCCTCATGGAACAGTCCTATTGAGTTTAATAGAGATTAAACCAGCAGTACTGTGTGATTATTTAATAAGATTCTATAGAAACTATGTTAAAATCCTATAGCATTTAATAAGGAATGAGATTCTTTCTATAGTTTTTTTAACCACTGTATAGAAGGAATAAAATTCTCTATTAAATTCCATAGGATCTTTAAAATAACCTAAGATTATCAGTTTCTTTTGAATTATGTAGGCCTTTTTTCATAAAGGAACAGCCTGGACTAAAGAGCTTGGAAGAGGTGTCATTCTCCTTTAAGTTTCAAGTCATCTGTATTCTAGCCTTTTTGCTGTGAGCCAGAACACCTTCATCTTCCCTCTTCATTCATTTGCTAGACAGATATTTCCCATACTCTTATTCATGCATTTCTAGATACAAGTTGTGACATCTCATATCGTTTAATTCCCATATCAGAATATCTGTGGTTGGGCAGAAATCCAAGAATCATGGCTAGAACCAGAAGACACCGTATTCCTAAGAATGTTCCCCAACATTTCTTCTCTTTTGATCCAGAAGGAAGATGTGTCTGGGAAAGATCACATATTTGTAATGTATCACACATCCATATTTTTAAAGGTAGCCAAAGTGAAGTGACATTTAAAGAGTATCTCCGTGAGTTGGAGGCACTTACACTATTTGCCAAATAGAAAAAACACAGCACACTAATATCTTAATGGATTTCTGGAACCTATGTTTTTGAGGCCTAAGTAGGTTGACATAATATTGCCAACCCCAAACCTTCAAAAATTGTGAGTCAGTCCCTCAAATAATTGCTTAAAAATCATAAGATTTTGAAACATAATAAATTTGGGAGGATTTATTTCATTTTTCATTTTGAACCTTTAGGTTATACATTTTTGAGCTTTTCACCACAGCCATGAAGGCTAGAAACTTCCTCTGTTTTTAAACAGAAGCTGAGGTTTGTATGTAATGGGACTCATAAAAAATAGGCTCTCCTGACCCCAAAGGGCCAATCACATTACACAGAACAATATAGGCTTGGATCTTACTCAAAATACCATGCTGCCAGCCAATCCTTTAGTAACTAAAACTAAAGGTTTAATGTAAAAATAAAAGAAACAAAATAAGAGCGATGTTAAAGGGTCAAAGTGAATCACGTACATACAAATGATTTAGAGTCCATGTAAAGCAAATTCTTAGAAGAATTTGGAATTTGCAGGCTTATCCAGTTTCTCTAGTAGGCACCCAGCACCTGGGTGGGCCTCAGCCTTTTGTCCAGTCACAGAGCAATAGATCCGAAGATGGGTGTTGGTTGAGGATTGGAGGCTGAAGACAAAATGGAGCTAGGGCTGCTGCCTTTTATCACCTCTGGCCTTCCCTGTGCTGTGTGGAGTTTTTGCAAATCAAAATGGAGTTGAGTTACATGGGCAAGTCCTAGTGGCTCAACAGGTTTCTTCTTGGGCCCACTATACCCCGGAGCTTCCTTAATGGGCCATTAAGGAGACAATGACTGTGGACATCCAGTCGAGGGAGTTTCCCAGAATCAGATAAGTTGAAACACAGATATAACAAATACATTCATAATTTCTAATACAGATATGACACCTACATATAAACCATATAACCATTCCTAGCAAATCATAACCTTTCTGTTGGCACCAAACATGGCATAGCTCCTGTGAATTACCGCAATTATGAAATATTAAAATGAAAAACTATCATAAATAACCCCCTAAATCTGGATAGCGTTACACATGGGGCCTACATTGCCTATCACAACATGTGTTGTACCTCATCCAGTGTACTAAATGCCCCAATAGCAATGATGTAGGTAAAGCTCTACAATAACGAACACTAAATCACATTAGTGTAGGCATGGAAGGCACATACCAGATTTCATGACTGGTCCCATTGTTTGTCATTAAAAAAACAAAATGAAAACAATTATAAGGACGTTCTTTTGACTAAGAATTACTTATGCTGGAAATACATTTTTGTATTTCCATTTAGAGTAAGGTTGTTACTCTAATTTGATAGTTACCTTAATGTAGGATATTGATTTTATGCTTCAGGTATTGGCACATTTTAAAGAAAACTTTATACTGATCAAACAGAAGCTGAAGGGTGTTTTTTGTGTGTGTTTGTTTGTTTTGTTTTGTTTACTTACTTCTTTTCTTAGAACTATTTTGATGGAAAACTTTCCTCTCAAGGGAAAATGCCCTGGATTGAATACAACCGCAAAAAAGTATCAGGCACGGAGTTCATTATCGACTTTTTGGAAGAGAAACTTGGAGTGAATTTAAACAAAAACCTTGGTCCATATGAAAGAGCTGTTTCCAGAGCAGTGACAAAAATGGTGGAGGAGCACTTCTACTGGTAAGCTTACATGGTGAAGTTAGTTCTGTGTTGATTGTATCAGACCTGTGGTGCACATTTTGTCTGGAAGTGAATGCTTACTTTGTCTTTCAGATAACTCAGAACTGAGCTCTGAGTTCCACAGTCCTTTTCACTTTCGGGGACTTGGTGCCTGTTCTATTCCTACTGTGCCAGTGTGAATCAGGAGTAAACAAGGGTTGTAAGAGTTGCAAGGGTGTAAAACCATTGCACATGAGGTTCAGAATCAGGCCCTTTGTGTTTCTGCTAGTTTAGGAAGGGCAGCAGCACGCTACTACCGTGGTCCTTCCACATATACACTTCAGTGGGCGTTCCACGTGGGAAATAACTGCAGGGTTGGGCTGGCTAATAATAAGCTAAATTTGAGACTGTTTAATAAATCTGTGATTGCCAAAAGGGAGAGGAAATACCCAGGATTTGGGATTAATAGGTGACAGTTTAAAAACTGTATATATATATTTGAACACTTGTCTTCATTTAATAGCATTTTATTGCTATTCATCTCATATTGGTAACAGGATGCAGTCTTGTAGGCTGAGTGAAGCAAAGTCTAACATTCAATTCAAATGATTTCTCTGTTCCTCTGTCTGATTGTAGAGTGACCCAAAGTCATTTGAAAGCTCATAAACTGTAATATGTGATAGAACTTCACTAAATCTCCCATTGCTAATGCGTGCACTCTCACTCACAAAAATGAGAATCTTCCCACTTACCAACAAAGATTTAGGACCACACTAGTCATGCATAGGCCCTCCCAGCTTACTACCCATTCCTATATGAAGATTGGCCCCCATTGACTTCCACTATATATTAGTCTGCCCTTGGAAAGTTTTTGCCAGGGTGAAACCCCTTCCAATCAGGAGAGGATATCGTGATGAGTTCATAGAAGGGCCACATGACCCACTTCTAAATGGGTCATGCACAAACCCCACTTTACCCCCCTTCCTACCTGAAGACTGGCCCCCATAGACTCCCATTATATGTCAGTTTGCCCTTGGGAAGTTTCTGTCAAGGGTCCTTATGCACTTCAGTGGGAATTCCACATGGGAGGTAACTGCAGCATTGGGCTGAGACAGCAACACTTGATACAACAACTTTTACTCATATAGGATGATCCTTCCGACATCAGTGGGGCTACTGGTTGAGAAAGGTCCTTAAAAGCAGAGCACGGTAATAAGAGTTCACATTATGATTTCATTGCTTTAAAAATGTGTACAGCAAAACACCTGCTAGCATTCTGAGAAGCCTTATCATAAATAATTGAAATTAAACTGTGCTTGTCAGATAAATGAGCCAAGTACATTTTGTGATGCATTATTCTTGATTTTTTTTTTTTTAATATGGGCCCCAGCCTACATAGGGCTGAGTGCTTCTGCTGTGAAGTACTGTGTTGAGGGCACTTGGGCCTAAATTCACAAGAGTACATAGGTGTTGTGACACTGAACATCACAATGCCTAATTATTAGATGCTTAAAAAAAAATCACAGGAACACATTGCAAATCACAAGGTCTGATTTAGGTGGCTAGACTCCAAGATACTGAATGTCAGGAAATAGGCACCTTACACTATGGTTCACAAAAGGCCATAGACTAGTCAGGGAGCCACCTAAATTAGCCACTAGGGAGATGTTGATGAGGGGGTGTTTGTTAGGCCCCACTCCTTCACCAAGATAGATGTCTTGGTTTGGGCTGTAGGGAGGTTTGTATTTGTGCTAATGATTCACATCAGGGAACCCTGTTTGGAGTTAAGCGCCTAAAGCATTTCTCCAAGAAGCTAGGGGAAGGAGGCAGTCCTTTCTCATGACATTTAGCCCAGTGGATAGGGCCCTCAGTTGGGATATGGAAGACCTCCCTGGTTCAAGTCTATCTCTACCTGGTGAGAGGGATTTGAACAGGGATCTGCTATCTGTCTTCCGGGCTGAGGTCAGATTTAAAACTGCCTTCAAAAATGGTGTTAGTCAGTATGTCCCCAAATAGAATAATCAATGTCAGTCTGGATTAGATTAAAAAAAAAAACTTTAAATTTACGGTATCACAGAGAAAAACCCAGAAACTAAGAATGCATACATTAGCTTCTTTACACAGTGTGTTCTCTGGGGGATCTAGAAAAGGTCTCTAATTAAAGGAAAAGGAATATTACTCCTGACATTCAGAAATTTTAACTATGAGTTACCACCATAGACTTTGTGGCTCCTTCTGGGTCTACAGGAGAAACCTTTTGTCTCTTGAAAATGGAGTCTATCTCCTTGCTGCTTTTTAAGGGATAGCCTCGATTAGGAAAAGAGGCTGAGATCAGGTCGGGGTTGGCAAACACATGTTAGGAATATGCTTGTTTACCGAGACTGATCTCAACTATTTTTTATAAACTAGACCACATCTCAGGATCAGCTGGTGTAGGCTGTCATTGCTCCATTGATGAACCCTGAGTGCCAGTGATGTACACCAGATGAGGATCTATTTCTAATGGTCTCCTACTCTGGAGCCTTCTCTCCCTCGTCACCCTTGTGCATGTCCATCTTTTGCTTTGCAGAAGTTCTTAATTAAGTTTCAGACAGTAAAGGGATGTTGCAGGCTAGCCACTTCTGGTGACTGTCTCTGCCATCTCCTCCTGATTCATGTGTTGAGACTAAAGTGATTATCTACGTCTTTGTTTCAGACATGCGAGTTCCCAGAATTAATGGATTGATATTTCATTTAGGGCCTAAGATTTGTACAGGAGTGCTTATCTGAGGCACTAATAAGTTTTCAAAAATACACTGCTCACGCCAATAGTTAAAATAACAAAGCCAGAGTATAAAAGTCTAGAAGACCCACATAACAAAATAAACAACCAGCTGATAACACTATTCACCCCTCTCCCAACTCCCTTTGCTCTCACCCTCTCCAATGCCTGAGGAAATAAAGAGCCTTACAATGTGTCCTAAAGGTCTGGAGTTTCTTTTAAAAGGACTCATGCCCAGCACTGTTCTCTGAGTCTTCAGGATATCCACTATTTAACCCTGGTAGTTCTTATAATTGGTCCAATAGGCATATTAAGAGTCAATGAATAACCAGGTTGAATGACAGTGTGAGCTGAGGCCCTTTGTAGTGGAACAGGTGTGTTTCCTAACATGAAGTGTGAATTAGTGCTGAGCTTTAAGCAAGTTTCATCATTCTGTTACTACAGATATAAAATGAATAGGTATTGTTGGTAGTAAATACAAATGATTCAGTTTATCAAGCTTTGTAACCATAATATACTTTAATAAGATCCTGGGTAGGGCCAGTTTTCAAAGTTTCCTCAACCCAGTCTCTAAATTTGTACCTGTAGTTCAGTTGGCGAACACATTTCTCCATGCTCAGAATGGATTTGTGTGAATAAATCAGGTAGTTGGCTGTTTAGCTGTTTCTTTGGAAACCCTAATTTGAATTTTGGCTTCAAGTCATCCATATGAAGTGTCAGGCACAAATCTGAGGCTGTTCATGAAAATTAGGCCTTATCTGAGTTATCTCTATCTGGATCCATCCCTATTATACTTTCACCAGATTAATATTTATATAACCAATTTTTATCTGGTGTTTGTCCTATCCTGGATCAAACTTTTACTGATTCACAAGCAGTAAGAGAGAGACAAAGAAATATTTAGTTCACCCATTAATATATGGTGGTTGTTGAAGTTGTGGTGGAAATCTATGATGGAGTTTAAGTCATCTGTCCAGAGGATGAAAATATCAATTAAGTGTCTCAGGTATATCATTGATATATTTTTCCTGATGTTCTCTTCATGATGGCTCATAAAGAGGGTGGCGTATTAGGGCACCATCCTAGTATCCATGACTATTCTCATGGTTTGGACAGTGTTTGTTGTTTGATTGTAAAATTGTTATTGGCAAAGTTGAAATAGATGAGTTTGTCAAGGTGTTTGGTATGGCGGTCTGAGGGTTGTTCATTGTCTTGTAAATATTTGGGGCAGGCAGCAATGCTGTCATTGTGAGGGATGTTGGTTTATAGGGAGATGACATCTGGAAGTTGGTGTACTGAGGGAGGTTTTCAATGTTGTGGAGTTTGTGGAGGAAGTCATTTGTGTCCTGGAGGAAGCTGGCCCTTTGAGTGTTGAGTGGTTTGAGGATGGTTTCTATGAGTCCCAATATTTATTCAGTCAGAGTGCTGTAGCCCAATATGATGGATCTGTCTGGGTTCCCTTGTCTGTCTGTCTTTGAAAGCATACAGAAGGTCCTGGGGTGGGTTCATATAGAGTTTCTTTTAGAGTTGTTTGGGGAAGGGTTTGATGGTGTCCTTAAATTCCTAGGTAAGTTGTGTTGTGGGAGTCTTCTTTAAATTCTTTATAGTGCTTGGTGTCAAAGAGTTGTTGGTTGGCCTCATTTAATGTTGTCATCATAGTTGAGGACTCTGATGGCACCCCCTTTTCTGCTTGTTTGATCATTATTTTGTGGTTAGATTTCAGGGACTCTAGCCCCAAGATAGTGATCAAACCAGACAACTTAAACTCCACTGAGATTGCCACCACACCTTCAACAAACACCACCCATCCATTAAACTCTCTTGGGAACTTTTCCACACCAGCATCAACTTCCTGGACACCATGATCAACTTCAGCAGTGGAACTCTATGAACAAGTATATACAAGAAACTGATGCCTACCTTCATAGATCCAGTAATCACTCCAAACACACCAAGAAATCTGTTACCTACATCCAGGCACTCAGCAACTACAGAATATGCTCTGAGGAGAAAGTATGTGATATACACGTTAACACACTCAAAACCACGTTCATGAAACAAGGACACCCCACTAGAGAGTAGATCATGTCATGGGATGGATCACCCAAACACTCTGAGAGAACCTGCTTCAATACAATAATAAGACTCCCACTGACTGCACCCTCCCCTAGTTGTCACCTACCACCCCACACTGGAACTCATATTGGGTATCGTCAGACTGCTATTATCCATGCTTGATGGGAACCCCATCCTAAAAGAAATCTTTCCTGAACCCCGTCTTCTGGCCTTCAAACAATCCCCAATCTCTTCAAGCTCATCATCAGAGACAAATGCCCTACAGACCAGGACACAACAACTCAAAGTGGCATCAGGCCCCCGCCAGAACACCAAATGCAAAACTTGCAGACATATCTCCACTTCTACAGTGGACAACACCCCCCACAACACATCTTTCAAGATCCATGGTGTGACCGGGACCTCCTGGGATAACCCCCTGAATATGCAAAAATCAGGGCAAGCTGCAAAACTGAGAGTTAAACTCTCCAAACACTAACAGGTAGTACTTAAACCAGACTCCCAATCAGCCACACACCCTGCTTCTGATTCCAAACACCAGTTATCACGTAGCATAACAAAATAGAAACAGCTCCCTTTATTGCACATCAGCTCCTCTGGTCCCCAACTAGCCACTGGGTCTTGTAAAAAATAGGTTTTCCTGACCCCAAAGGGCCAATCACATTACACAGAACAATATTGGCTTGGATCTTACTCAAAATACCATGCTGCCAGCCAATCCTTTAGTAACTAAAACTAAAGGTTTAATATAAAAAGAAGAGAAACAAAATATGAGCGATGTTAAAGGGTCAAAGTGAATCACATACATACAAATGATTTAGAGTCCATGTAAAGCAAATTCTTAGAAGAATTTGGAATTTGCAGGCTTGTCCAGTTTCTCTAGTAGGCACTCAGCACATGGTTGGGCCTCAGCCCTTTGTCCAGTTACAGAGGAATAGATCCAAAGATGGGTGTTGGTTGAGGATTGGAGACTGAAGACAAAATGGAGCTAGTGCTGCTCCCTTTTATCACCTCTGGCCTTCCCCATGCTGTGTGGAGTTTTTGCAAATCAAAATGGAGTTGAGTTACATGGGCAAGTCCTAGTGGCTCAACAGGTTTTTTCTTGGGCCCACTATACCCGGGAGCTTCCTTAATGGGCCATTAAGGAGACAATGACTGTGGACATCCAGTCTAGGGAGTTTCCCAGAATCAGATAAGTTGAAACACAGATATAACAAATACATTCATAATTTCTAATACAGATATGACACCTGCATATAAACCATATAACCATTCCTAGCAAATCATAACCTTTCTATTGGCACCAGTCATGGCATAGCTCCTGTGGATTACTGCAATTATGAAATATTAAAATGAAAAACTATCATAAATAACCCCCTAAATCCGGACAGCATTACACATGGGTCCTACATTGCCTATCACAACACGTGATGTACCTCATCCAGTGTACCAAATGCCCCAATAGCAATGATGTAGGTAAAGCTCTACAATCACTATATTCTCAAATGAACTCACACACAGGAAAACAGTAAAAGACAAGAAGACCATATCCTCTACTTTTCACAGAACGATCATTTTTTATCTGATCTATTAGTTCTTATCCTCCAAGGAAATCTGAGTCTGGTGGGCCGTTCACCCCTTTCCCCCAAGATCCCTCCCTCTACTCTAGCCCAACCCCCCCACCTCCTGCTCCCTCAAGAACCCCCAGCAGTGCAGCTCCCTGGCACTCCCTATAGCAACGCATCTCCCCGACACCCCTTCGTAGGAGTGTGATTCCCCAGCCTCTTCCCCCCTCCCGCCGCAGCAGCGCAGCTCCCCGAT
>ML685898.1:3349861-3390715 GCA_007922175.1 Pelusios castaneus
TTGATCTGGCCCTGAGGACCATGCTGGAGGCCCGCTGGCTGGCTGCATGGTGCAGCAGTCATGCGCTGCCACTGGCCTGCCTCACACCTTGGCGCTGACCAGCTGGCTAGCAGGCAGGGCAAGAACTCCACGTAGAGCGTGGCTTCTGGCCAACCCCAGGGCTGGACGAGCCCCCACCAATGCTGGTTGGGCCGGGTACCCCAGTGTGGGCCGCATATTTGACATCTCTGCACTAAACCCTACTTTTTTGGCCTATGAGTAGAGAGGTGTTAAGGGGCCCTGTCACTTTGAATGGTCCCTTAGACAGAGTATGTGCTAAAACTATTAGCTAAATTATTAGCTACTGATGCTCAACTATCTGTTGGATCTTGCATTTAGCTCTGACACTCTAGGCCAGGGGTTCTCAACCCCTTCAGTGTCACAACACAGTTGGGAGAGCTCCCAACCGTGCATGACAGAGGCACACTCCCCCAACAATTCCCCTGGCTGGCAGCACTTTCAGCAGCCGCTGAAATTAAAGTGGCCGCTGCCGCTGAAAGAAAATGCCTTCAGAGGCAATTTCAGTGGTGGGAGGCTTGAAAAGCAGCCCCTGCTGCCACAAAAATCAGCTGTTCTAGGCAGTTTTGGCAGCAGCTGCTTTTGTGAGCAGCTCTTAAAGTGGAAAGAGTCTGCTGCCACCACAAGGGTTTCATTTGGCAGCAGGCTGATTTCAGGTGACGCATTCAGCTGCTGTGCCGTGACACACTTTTGTGTCGTGACACAGCAGTTGAGAACCGCTGGTCTAGGCTATGTCTACAGTAGAGACCTTACAGAAGCACAGCTATACCACTGCAGCTGTGCCAGTGTGAGGTCTCCTGTATAGGTGCTTTGTGCTGAGAAAGTTCTTCCATCAGCATAATTAAACCACCCTCAAAAAGCGACAGCAGCCGTGGCAGCAGGACAGTGTCTCCTGCCAATGTAGCGCTGTCCACACCAGCACTTTTGTTGGTGAAACTTATCTCAGTCAGGAGCTGTTTTTCAAACTCTTGACCAATAAAATTTTACTAACAGAAATGTAGGCATAGCTTTAATATCTTTCCGAGATCTGAAGAAGAGTTCTGTATGGCTCAGAAGTTGGTCTCTTTCACCAACAGAAGTTGGTCCAATAAAGATATTTACTTCATCCACTTTGTTGCTCTAAAACTCACTTAGTTAAATCAATTTCAAATTGAAAAAGCTTGCCTTGCCTTTAGTAGCCCATCTCTCAGAATACTTAAATACAAATATGAATTCACTGAATTAATTTTAATTTGATTAATTGAAAATGTCTCTGGAAGCTCAGTTTGGACAATACCGTATATACTGGGCTTTTATTGCAATTTGCTTAGCCAAATATCCTCCTTTTACTCTCAGCAAGGAATATCCTTGGTGACCTTTTATTTTATGTTAACAGAGTCATTAAAGTGAAGAATTTATGGGCTGTTTCCTAAAGAGATTAGAAATTGATTCTAGTGGGACAGTAGGTGTAGTGTCATGGGAATACTAAACTCTGCTTCTGTCTGTAGTTGCAGAAAATTGTGATGATATGAAAAGAAGTTTATAGGGGTGCCCAAAATGATTTGGTCATACTATTTCTTGCATCTGTTGATCAGTATGTATAATGAAGCAATCCCATAGGCTTAGAACTATGTACAATGGTAACCTGAAGTCATGTCCAGAACTAGAAAAAAATGGATTCCAATGACTTTCTCTGAGAAATCCAGTACAGTGGAACAGTTAACCTGTAGACAGTATTCTACAATATTTGATAATTCAACTTTTCTAACTAACTCAAGTAGGCTGTTGTGCCTCCATCAACCACCTTCTAAAATGACCATACATGTTTAAGTTGCTTTTATATTTTCCAGTTTGGAAATAACTCAGAATATATAGCACATATGACCATATACAACTGCGTTTCCCAGGCCCAGTAGCTGTGTATGCTCTTCGCACCTCCTCCTCTGATGTATAACTATTTCAATCCACCTGCTCCTGCTCCTTTTGAAATTGGTGACAAAAACTACTGCCTTCAGTGGGAGTGCTTGACTGCTCAATTTTTACTTACGATGACTGTCACTTTCCAGGTTACTGGTTCCTTTTCTCACAAGCTTCTTCAGCAAAGAGCTGACATTTTCTTTTACCTGTTGGAAGCATAATAAAGACTAGCAGTTCAAGTGAGATGGAAAGATTTTGACTGGCAAAGCAAATTCAATAAAGACTCCTCTTAAAAGAGTACATCTTCCATTCAGCAAAACAAACACAGACTGAAACATAGCATAGCCCCTTTGAAAATATATCTCGTTCAGGGTAAACTTTGTCTTCATGGGAGGATAACAGGCAAAAGAAAACTAAGCTGACAAAGCATTAATTTCTTAAATGAATTAATTTTCTGTTTAAACCATAAATCATAATAGATTTCAGAGAAGAGTGGAGGCCTCTGAAACAAATACTTATTACAAGAATCATATTATTGCACCAAATAATTCATTTGGAAGGCTTGAGCAGTACATAGAATCAGTATTAGATGAAGTAAGAATAAAGCATAAGCCAAAATAAATGAATGGATAGGTAGGAAAGGTTTGTCACATGCATATCATAGTCTTTTTCTAAGACCAGATCCTGTTTGCACAGCATTTTACTTTGTTAATCTAGGGACCATATCTGCCACTCTTATTTCTGTACTTTACTCCCCTGAATTGCATTGATCTCAGTGGGAATATGTGCATGATTAAGAACTATGCAGTGTGAACAAGAGTTTCAGAATAAGGGCCAAAATTTGGTATTCTGGCTGATATTCCATAGTCACATCAAACCATATATTTTACCTTAGAGGTAGCTTTCCATCAGGCCAATAATCCTTAGGACCTCAAGAATTATACAAACTCTTCCTCAAACATTTTTCCAGGCTACTTTGTAGAGGTGTTGTGGTGTATATGTGCTGCACAGCTGTAACTTGTTTTCACAACATTTTAGGACATTAGCTTATTGCCAGTGGGTGGACAATCTTCACGAAACCCAGAAGATGCTTTCATGTAGTGGCCCCTTTAGTGACCTGCTGAAGTGGATTCTATGCCACCTAACAAAAGGAATTGTGAAACGAGAAATGTATGGCCATGGCATTGGCCGCTTCTCTGAGGAAGAGATATACAAGCTTATGGAGAAAGACATGCGGTCTCTAGCAGGCCTCTTGGGTAATGTACAATACATTATATTCTGCACAGTCATTTTTTGCATGATTAGATTTACTTGTATTATTCTCCTCCCGGGTTTTAAAACATTTTCTGTCCAATTTATATATATATATATATATATATATATATATATATATATATATATATATATTAGTGATCACCTGAGAAGATTTTTGGTTTTCTCCTTCAAAAGAACAAGTCTACTCCACCGATCTGCCCTTCCCTCTCCCCAGAGAATACTGTTTAACTCACTGATTGACAGAACAGGAGTGACACTCAGTAAAAGAACAGAAGAATTTCAGTTCCTTAATCTGATGCTTTCCATTATCCCCTGATCTTTCCTCTGTATTATGCTTGTATGGTAAAGATAAAGGGGCTGATTTGGAGATAACGCATGCCTAGCTGTGGAGGGTGAAGTCCTGTTGGAATAATGCTGATGTACAAGGAGTTTATTAAAATCACATCTTTTATTTATAATAATACTTAATTCTGTTTTTTATAACACCTTTTCTAGCTCTTTTTTAGCCTCAGCTACATCCTTCTCTCTCTGGGATTTACAGTGAGATTCAGAGTTTTAACCCAGAAGGCACCATTAGCTTATCTAATCTAACCTGCATATTGCAGGCTACTAAATTTCACCTGTGGCATGATCCCAATAATCTGTGTTTGATTAAAGCCTGTTTTCCAGAAAAGTATGCAGTCTTGATTTATAAATAAGAATCCACCACTTTCATTTGTATTTTGTTCCAGTGGTTAATCAACCTCCCTGTTAAAAATTTGTGCCTAATTTCTGATTTGGAATTTGTCTGGCTTCAGCTTCTTGTTATGGTTTTCTGTACTAGATTAGAGTACTTTAGTAGACAGTATCTTCTCCCTATGAAGGTACTTGTATTGTGTAATCAAGCCACCTTTCAATCTTCTCTTTGATCTTCTTAAATCTGTCACTGTAATGCATTTTCCGGAGCTCTCAAATTATTTTTATGGCTCTTTTCTTTACCCTATCCAATTGTGCAACATTCTTTTAAAAATATGGCCATAGAACTGTATGCTATATTCCAATTTTATTCTCACCAATGCATTATTCCTGCTCAATAATCTCCTGTTTATGCATCCTAGCCCTTTTTGTCATAGTATCGCACTGGGAGCGCATGCTATTTATTATTATTTATTTGAATGATCATATCGTCTATGAGCGCCAGTCATGGACCCCATTGTGTTAGGCTCAGTACCATCAGAGAACAAAGATGGTTTTAGCCCCAAAAGTTTATAATCTAAGTATAAAACAAGAAACAACAGACAGATTTAGACAGACCAACAAGGAAGTATAGGGTACCCAAGAGAATATTGCTCAGCATAGTAGAATGTGGTCTCAGCACACCAGCTCTTATAACCCAGAAATCCTTTTGAGAGTCATTGTTTTCAGGACTCAGCCCCCTCCATTCCTTGTACCTAGATGTATAACTTTGCAGTTGTCTGTATTAAAACATATTTTGTTTGAATGGGCCCATCTTACCAAGTGATTCACATCTCTCTATATGACTGTCCTGTCCTCTTCATTTTTTATCACTCCTCTAATCTTTGTCATCCACAGATTGGATCAGCAGTGATTTTAATATTTTCTTCCAGGTCATTGATGAAAATGTTGAATAGCATGGGGTTTAGTTCCAATCCATGCAAAACCCCACTAGAAATATCCCTATTCAGTAATTATTTCCTTTTGATGACTACTTTTTTTGAGATCTGCCAGTTAGATGGTTCTTAATTCATTTAATGCTTGCTTTTTTGATATTGCATAATACTATATTTTAACCATCATGTCATGTGGTACTAAGCCCAGGGCCTTCCAGAAGTGTAACTATATTATATAATGATTATTATATCTAAATTTATGTATCTATATTGATATAAGTATGAAACTATATTTGATAACTATATTGTAAAACAATATTATAGTCACCCTTATTAACCAAACTTGTAATCTCATCAAAGAATAAAATCAGCTTTGTTTGACCAGACCTTTTCATAAAACATTATTGACTAGCATTAATTATATTCATATCCTTTAATTTCTTTTTGAATTGAAACCCTTATCAGCTTTTTCATTATATTGCCTGGGATGTATGTTAGGCTAACCAGCATGTAATTACCGCTGTTATCTTGTTTGTCTTTTTTGAATATTGGCACGTTATTAGCATTCTTCCAGTCTAATGGAATTTTCCAGATATCCCAATATTTATTAAAAATTAACATCAGTAGTTTACAGATCTATAGTCCCCTTAGTCCTTATTGCCTAGTGTTTGTAGATTGCAGTCACACCTATAATCAAGCAATAAGACACTTTCCTTACATTATTGGAGGTCTTGGGCCATGTAATCAGTAAGGCAGGAAGTGCACTGTGTCAAACGCCTTGTTGTAAAACAAGCGAGGAATCTGGTGGCACTTTTAAAGATTAACAAATTTATTTATGCCACCAGACTCCTTGTTTGTTTTCCTGAATTAGACTGACATGGTTACCCCTTGGGAACTTGTAAAAGTCAGGGCCGTCCTGTGTGGGGAGCAGGGCCCAGAGCCAACTGGCCTAGGCGGGGCCCCGCCACGCCTCCCCCGCTGGAGGGGAGGTGGGCTGCTCTCCCCCTCCCCCCCCAGGGAGCCAGCCCAGGCGTGGAGGCTGTGGCTGCTGGCGAGGAGCTGGCTCCGGCTCCGGCCCCGGAAGCGGAGGCCGCCGGTGGGGGGAACCGGCCACAGCTGGGACCCCAGGCTGCTGCGGCTGGTGCCCCAGCCGGGGACCCGAGGCCGCCGGCGGTGAAGGCTGGCCCTGGCCGCATGGGGCAGGCCAGCCCAGAGGCGGGCCCCGGCCACCTGCCCCGCCCCTGGGCCTGCCTCCTCCGCCCCAGGGGTGGGAAGGGCCAACCCAGAGGCTGGGCTTATGCTCCCGGCCCACCCCGCTGCCTTTGGCTCCCTGCCAAAGGCAGTGGGGAGCAGGGAAGAGTGTGGCCATGGGGGGGGCGTGGTACAGGCCCCGCACTGCCCCGCTGGGAGCAGGACAGCACGGGGCCCGCGTAACCGTAGGGCCCAGGGCGATCGCCCCGTTCGCCCCCCCTTAGGGACGGCCCTGGTAAAAGTGTATATATGAGTAAAAATCAGGCGAGATGAATTTATAAATAAAAATCAGTCGGTGCTTGACGTTGTGACATCTGGAGAGACAACTCTATTTGTGATCTAATGTTCTTCTGTAAAAGTGGGTGAACACCTTTTTTGTTGTTTTCATTAAAGTGTCAATTTAATAGCATGACAGCAGAACATGCTGTATAGTTTTAGGACAATGGCAGACAGCACGAAATTCGTATACTGGGTAAGGTAACAAAGAAATGTAGAGATTTATATAGTAATTAAAGAGCTAGATAAAACACTTCATCGACATCCTTGAATAGTCTAATTTCACTGGGTAAATTTTGGCCCCCTTTGTCATGTTGAGTGCTCCACAGGTGTTGGTCCCACTCATTTTAATGCAATTATTTATTAAGTAAGGCCCTACTCAATGACAGGGTGTCAGAAGCTGGTCTTTTGTCTTTACAAAATGATTCTCCTCATGACTAACAAACCTTATCGGGCTTAATTTTCTTCAGCTGACACAAATGTCATTCATGTGCTAGAGCACTGGGTGTCAAACAGGTACCTAGATAGATAAATGGCACCACTGCAAGATTTCTCCTTAGAAATTGCCATAAGCACCTGGCCTGAGATTTTTAAAGATGCATATAGGAGTTAGGTATCCTGCTACCAGGAAATTCAATGGCAGCTGTTGGGTACCTAACTCCCTTAGGCTTCTTTAAAAAGCCCAATCTTGGGCTCTGATCAAGCATGCAGCTGAACACAGAGGAGACCCCCTGTATGTAGCTTATAACCCTCTTATGTGAAGGGAGGCTAAAATGTTTCCCCAACAGCATCTTCCCCCAGATCCTGAAGAAGGCTCCTGATGTACTGTCCCACATGGAAGAGAGCATTCACATTCTGTTGGTCTGCTCTGTAATTGAAACTGCTCCGATGCTTACAGAACAATTCAAGAAAAAGCTCATCTGGATTCATCAACCCTCTACTTTCTCTCATGAGTTTTCCCATTGGAGGGGTTAGTTGGGCTCTCGGTTCTTTATTAGAAAAACCCAAGGCAAAAGCAGGAGGATTAAAGTGCTGCCTAAATCCTAATGCAAAGTGGCTGCTTATCTTGAGTTGATTTTGAGGCTATTCCAGATCAGATTAATTTGAAACACTGTTTGCATCATGACAAATACGCACTGGAACAGCAATATTTCGTTTTAGCTCCAAAACCAGTTTCTAAAAAGGAATGTTACGGCAGCTGTCCAGGCCCTCTCCACACTGAAGTGTTGAATGGATGGAAATATTTATCTTGCTTTGTTTGAAGCTGAGCTTTAGTCCTCACCTGGTGGTGGTAGAGTAATACTGCAACATTATTTACTTTGCTAAAAGTGTTTAATAAAACCTAAAGGCTATGTTTACACTAGAAAAGTTAAGTCGACTTTTGTTAAGTCGACTTTAATAAGTCAACCTAAAATCAACCTTATTAAAGTTGACTTAACAAGTGGCAACATTTTAAGTCGACCTAACTGCCCTTAAGTTGATTTAACAAAGTGGACTTATGCGTCCACACTGGGCTTAGGTTGACCTAAAGAGGGTTAAGTTGACCTAATGAGTGGTAGTTATAAAGTCGACTTAGGCTTCCATTAAGTCAACTTAAGGAATTTCTTAAGTCGACTTAAGGAAAGCCTAGTGTGGACATGGCTTAATTTAAGTTGACTTAAGCCTCCTTAAGTTGACTTAAATTGCCAGTGTAGACATAGCCAAAGCTAGTAACCCCAACAAACCAGAGCAGTGTAAACTGAACAGAGGAAGAGTGTCGCTAAGAAGTGGCATACGTGGATTTGGGTGATACAATTCCATACTGTACTGGATGTATTTTTCCTGATGATGACTCTGAATTGCTTTTCCAAAAAGGAAAAAAAAATTATTTCAGATCACACTCTGTTATGACTATAATTATTATTTTGTATTGCGGTAGCACAAGGAGCCCCAATCATAGGCCAGGACCCTATTGTGCTAGATGCTGTACAATCATAGAGCAAAAAAGATAGTTCTGGCCTGTAGAGCTTACAGTGCCAGGAACAAAGGGGTAGCTCTATTAGTTTATTGCAGAGAAACAAACAGAGTCCTGTGGTACTTTTAAAGGCTAACAGATTTAATTATCATATGAGCTTTCATTTTCTCCCACAAAAGCTCATGCGATAAATAAATCTGTTAGTCTTTAAAAGTGCCACAGGACTCTGTTTGTTTTTCAGTCCAAGGGATGTGACTGTTACATGGTACTGCCATTTCAGTTACATAAGAACATTTATGACAAAATGCCATTGTGTAGGGCTAGATCTTGCTAGTTAGGTGCAGCCCAGGGGAAGGAGCAGGGCATTGGAGCACCACTCTAGGGGTGCATCTACACTAGTAAATTAAGTCGACTTAAGCAGGCTTAAGTCGACTTAATTTACTCTGCGTCCACACTGGAGTTTCCTTAAATTGACTTAAGTTGCTGCTTAAGTCGACATAAGGAAATTTAAAGTCGACTTAATTAGACCTCCTTTTAAGTTGACTTTAATGCTTAAGTCGATTTCTTAAGTTGACTTAAGGAGTGTGGACACCCTAAGTTGACTTGACTTAGGGCAGGGCAGGGGGAAAAAGGGAGCCTCTGCTCCCTTCTCTCCAGGAAGCCGTTAGCGGCTTCTGGGGAGAGCCAGTCCAGCGCGGGACTGGCTCTCCCCAGGCAAGTCGCTAGTGGCTCATCCCGGCTCCCTTCTGGCCAGGACACGAGCAGTCCTGGCTGAAGAGAGCCCCACGCTCCCTCCTAGCCGGGACCGAGTGGTCCCAGCCAGAAGGGAGCGCGGGGCTCCTTTTTGGCTGGGACCAGGCTCCAGCTGCCAGGGAGCCCCCAGGGGCTCCCTGGCAGCTGGAGCGCTCGCAATTGTCTCCTCAGGAGGTTTAAGTCGACTTAGGAGTACTGTGTGGACTCTCTAAGTCGGCTTAATAAGGTCAACTTAAAGTCGACCTAAATTTCTCAGTGTAGACATAGCCTAGGAGTACACACAGACCTGCTCATTAATGGCTTGGGTGAAATGCCAGAGTGATCTTAGTTTCATTTCTAATGAACTAGTGTCCACATAACATTCTTGCACCATCACTGGCAGTCTCAGCAGAAGGGCTAGTGGGACTGAGAGTAAAATAACCTATTATTCCCTCTGGGTTTGAAATCTGGCACTTCTGGGATAGTGTAGGAAAGCTTGCACAGCTCCTTCCCATGTTGTGCCTGGTCTGTGGACAAACTGAAGAATTCAGACTCCAGGACTGTCATTCTGGTGCCCTTCATAAGCAGTTTCAATTACTTTATAACTTTTGGCTCAAATGGGGAAGTGTTGGTGACATCTAACATTATTGGCTAGAGCCAGGCATTGTGTGAACAGGCATTTTGCACACTTTCTTCACCAATCCAGGGCCACACACTAGCCTAGAACTGCAACACATTTGGCTATTCCAGCACTAGACCTCTTTTGGACAGAAGTTGTCAGTCACATTGATGGTTTGGATATGGACAAATACTCAGTAAATACTCAGCTGAAACCACCTCTCATTTTCCTTGGTAATCTGAAGGAGGATCTGAAATCAGATTTGCACTGGTGAAAGACTCATACACTCACTTGGCGGCCAGCTCCTTCCAGCAAAGATGTTAATTATAGGACAACTTTGATTTTCCCCCAATGGAGAAAATCATACATACAGCCACTACTGATAACATAGAAGGCCTTGAATTCAGTGAAATGATCTTAGGGTGTATTCTGCATACCATGATGGAGCCTGGAACTCAGTGCATTGAGGTGGCGAAAAGGATGTAAACGGTAATGGCTGCTGGTCCTGTAACTCTATATAGATCAATTAGCCAATTGACTCACACAGGATTACATTGCAGAAATGGAATCCATTCGTGGGAACCTTCTCTAGGTCTAGGCCAGAATTTGGCTCGCAAGCAGTTGGTAAAGCATAGACTCTAGAACTGGATGTTTTGGGGGAACATGCAGGTTTCTGGTTGAATTGTTTCTATAAGATATGCGTTAAAAGATGCAATCCATGTTTACACTTGGGGACATACATGCAGGGCCATAACTGTTCACCATTTTACCATTTACAGGCGACAAGAAGTATATCATGGGACCAAAGCTTTCCACTCTCGACGCCACAGTCTTTGGGCACCTAGCTCAGGCAATGTGGACATTACCAGGGACTAGACCTGAGAGGCTAATCAAAGGTAAGACAATCTTAGAGAGTTGGACATCACTTTTGGTAGCATTCTCTGCCTGTAGGGTTAGGGAAGGCTTTCAGGAAGATGTCATTATGATATGTAGGAGAACACTTTCAGGATCATATGACATTTGAACACAGACTGAGCCTTAGAAAATCAGCCAGGGCTGTCCTGTCCTTTGATGTACCTCTTGTACTTTACAATATTATTTTTCTATTCAAAGGCGCCTTCATCTTTCCCCAATTCTTCACAGTAGTTGCTCCTGTCACTGTGCTTGGTAGTTTATACTACAGAATTCTGTTTAAAGAAACTTGGCCTTTGCTCTGTTAATTAATTAATGTTTGTAAAGAATGTGATATGAAATCACTGTGGGCCAGATTCTGCTGCTCTTGCTCACACTGAGTAGTATCGTACTCAGTAAGTAACCCCAGTGAAATCAGCACCTTAATGACTGCTACAGATAAAGGAAGAGAAAGAAACCTATCTTTACTTTTGGGTCTCAGGGTATTTGCATAATGAAAATTAGAAAAGCCACTTTTTTATTTGTAAGCTGAGTACATCTGATTTGAGTCTGACACATGATAAATATGAAACCGCACAGTGCCATTTTGCATCATACATTTTCAGAGCAATACTAAAAGGCGCAAAAGGGACTGAACATGAAATAGTTTTAACAGAAGGACAGAATCTGCTTCTATACAAGGACTAAATATTGTAATAACAAATTTGGAGGAACGTAATCAAATTTGGATTTTTAAACACATTTATAAAACACTGAGATCTATTGATAAAAACACTATATAAGAGTTAGGTATTATTATTGTTGTTGTTAAATGCTTCTCTTCAGTCACATTAATCTCTTGAGGATCTCAGGCAAATTGTAGAGGATCCAGGAATTTCAAGGATTAGCCTCAGGTTGATTGAAATCCCAGTTTCCCTTCCAAATAATCAGATGGATATTCCCATCCCCTACATTATTCTCCAATCTGAAGCAGATAGCTGCTCAGACTGTGAAATATTGCACAAAACAAATGTTTTTCTTAGATGTATTGTTGTGTTTTGTCCTTCACTGAGGTTATCACATTTTTATAAATACATAAGAAACATACTTTCATTCCATCCTTCCATCCCTAATATGTGCAATACCGAAGGATGTGCTACAGTGTGTAACCGTATAGAATCCTGTGTGCCACTGATGAATGCCAAATTTATCTTGCAAACAGTGCTGCCATCTTGTGGTACAAAGCCAAAATTTGCCTCCAATTACGCTACAATACATTCTTTTAATGCATAGGACATGTACTGCAGAACCTCAGATTTATGAACAGCAGAGTAATGAACTGGCCAGTCAACCATGCCCCTCATTTGGAACTGGAAGTATGCAATCAGGGAGAAATAGAGACCTCCCTCCCAACCCCCAAAAAAGAGAGCAAATACCGCACAGTACTATATTAATCATAAACTACTAAAAAAAAAAAAAAAGGGAAAGCAGCATTTTTCTTCTGCATAGCAAAGTTTCAGAGCTGTATTGTCAATATTCAGTTGTAAATTTTTGAAAGAACAGCCATAACATTTTTTTTCAGAGTTACGAACATTTCAGAGTTAGAACAACCGCCATTCCAGAGTTTGTAATTCTGAGGTTCTATTGTATAGCCAAATTCTGTCTTTGGATGCCAGCTTCGTACAAACCGCATAGCAATTGTATTGTGGCATATTTATAAAATCAATAATCTTTTTCCTTTGAGCCACGTTTGTGAATATTAATTCTGATTAGTTAACTTTATAGCTACACTCATCCCTACTCTTTTTTTTTGACCCTGCTTTCCAATGGTACGTTAATCAAGTCACATCCATCTGTATTTATATTTGACTGACCTTGTAAATGGTACCATTAAGAAGTTTGATTGTATCTTAGCTTTTTGGAAAGAAGCTTCTAATGCCTCCGTGGAGCCAAGCCAGGAAGATTTCTTTTAAGACAGTTCCTGTGAATTTTCTTTGCAAGGAATGTGATCACAGAATTAATGATTAGGAGTATTTACATTGTCTTATTTTGCAGGTGAACTGATTAACCTTGCTATGTATTGTGAAAGGATAAGGAGGAAATTCTGGCCAGAATGGCATCAGGATGATGATAACACCTTGTATGAATCTGAGGAAAGTCATGAAACTAGCAAGAGTCACTCGCCGTTGCAGGACTTCAGTTTTTATTCAAGGACAGAAACATTTGATGAGGAGGGGACAGAGAACAGTATTTCCCAAACCCCTGACACGGATTACACTGGACAGTCTCTCTTTGATTCTGATGTGGACATGGACGACTATACAGATCATGCACAATGCAAGTGATGCATACAAGGGCTTCTCCTTTTGTGTCAGAAATGCCTCTGAGACCAGTCCAATTTTCCCAGGTTCTAAAGAGGTTCATGCCAGTGTGGAAGACACCATTGTGTGTGACATACTTCACATGCTCCCTGGATTCCTTCAGCCTTATTTCATTTTGTAAATCCCTTCAGGTGGAGCCTAGATTAAGCAGTTAGAACACAAATAGGCAAACAAGAGGTCCAGAGGGTAGCAGGATATTTTGAACTACATGTTGCTTCCACTGAAAACAGATTCCAAAATCATGTGAGCAAACCCACTGCAAGTGGAGCAGGGAGGTCACAAGAGCTGGTTTGTGTTGAGATTCTCGTCTTACAGCAACAAGGGAAGAGGGTTGATTGGCATTCCCTCTCTCTCCTTAGTAAGCAGTGATTGCACCGTATTAAAGCAACAGGATGCCAGGGGAACTTTACTCAACAGCTTTTTGCACTCTCTGTGCGTATGCTATGCGTGAATGTGTGCAGGAAAGGACCGGGTGTCTGGTCTCCAGTGACTTCACAGTCTGTCAGTCAATAAAGGCAAGAAGAAAATGTGCTCATGCAAAGAGCAACATTTTATATTTCCTATTCTGTCCAACAGTTGGGAAGCGTTCAGTTTTAAAACTTTTTCAGTTTAAGGGAATGCTTCAAAGTGCTTAAAATCATTACCTAATAATCTCTCAGAATCTTGTTTAGAAGGTGTCTTGGCTAAACCCCATCTCAGGTATATATACTCTGCCCTTCCAAATTTCTCTTGCAGTTTTTATTAGGGCAAGTGTTTTTGGGTTTTTTTTTTTCCATTTCCTGCTTCAAACTGCTGTATGGGTACTAACAACCACTTTTAAACAGGTAGAGTGTGCCACCCAAGAGTCAGCTGCATTGCAGGACTGGGCACTTCAGACCTTTATAGTTTTTGTGTGTCAGTGACCGATGTTTGCAGAGCACTTTGGAATGCTCCAGGGTGTAAGATGCTATGTAAATTCTAGATGCCAGATCATCAGAAATACCAGAACAGAACTCAACATTCCTTATGGGGAAAGCTAGGTTGATATCTACGTTGTGCTGGGTTTAGGGCCCCCGATATGCTTCTGGTAACCAGGAGGGTGGGAGTAGGTACTGGCTGGCTATGTCAGTTCTGCAGCCTGTGCGGATTTCCCCATGCCAGGGGGATACTCAGATTCTACATGAAGGCAGATTTAAATCCCCTTTGCTCCAACCTAGTGAGGCTGAGAATTTAGCCACTGTAAGTCGTATTAATTGCTTGAAATCCAAATTGGTTTTTTTGATGAACTGTTTTTTTTTCTTGTTGCCACTGGTGCTTATACATATTTCTTGTTTAGACCCTCATCATGAAAACTCTTATGCACTGGCTTTTCTTTACTTATGTGAGGAGTCCCAGCGAGTTCTGTGGAAGTACTCACTATGTTAAGTAAAGCATGTACATGACTGGATGCTGGCATTGATTGACTGATTTCAGGCAGAGGAAAAGCACACGAGGAATTAAAGTATGTCAAGGTCTTTGTAAATATATTTAAGAAAAATCAGATTTTGGGTCTATGAACCTTGATGGTGTCCCTCTGTGTGGCTTCCAGCATGATTTAAGAAAAAAGTTGTTACATGAACAGGATCACTTTGAAACATTATTTCTAATGTGGGTGATAAATAACATGTTCTTGTATCTTGTATTCTGGGCAGCTATGACTAGAAGGAGCAATTGAGGACTCTTCTCATGCATATTAGTGAGAATTCAAAGTGAGGGGAGGAGTTTCCCAAAGTTTTAAAAGAAATTCCTCTTTTTTGGGATCTTTTCATTCATAATGAAGACCATCCCCTCATCAGCTGGGAAAATGCTTTTTCTGGGGAATGGCAGAGTGGGCTGTGGATTTAGAATGGGCTGGCGGCTGCTCCTTATGTTTAGGTGGGAGGCATTAGAGACATCTAATGGCTTGTGTCGTGTGGAATGTCTGGTTTTGTGTTTGTTTCTTAAAATAGGCCAGACATGACTTTGCAGTCATGCTTCAAACATTTCCAATCTTGTTCCTGAGTACTATTCATGTAATGATTCTGAGCAATAGCAGACTTGCAGATGGTGAATAGGATTCTGCAATCCAACATTTAGTTAGCAAACTAATCGCAAAAATAAGGCACAAAGGGGTAAAGCCTTGGGACTGAAAGGATCGCCTTGCTTGGTCAGAAATGCCTTTGAAACTCCACAGATAATTCAACCCAGTTGTTAGCTAAGGAAATTCAGACATTGAAATCTGACCAAAAGAACCATCTTTGATGGAAATTTCATTCTTTAAAAACATCAGATGTGATGGGGACCCTGGTTTGTAAATATTTGTTTGTTTTATTTATATATTGATTTGACTTTCAAAGCTCTTTCTTTGAAGGCAATGTTTTCTTCAGCTTTCTGATGTCAGGAGCTTGAGTTTCCAGGTCTGGTGTCCATTGCTAACAGTGGGTGTGTCACAGCAGTAAACTGTTGTCAATAAAAGATTAATCTGAGTTACGAGGCAGTTGAATCTTCCCGAGTTACGTAGGCTGACAACTCTGCCTGGGACCATCATGTCTGCCACATCACAAACGGAAAGGATGCAGTCTAGCCAGAAGTCAATGGATTATCTTTTCCCCTTACCATTCATGAGCTGTGATTCTGCTCCCTCATTGCTTTAAACAGCAGTAACCACTGAAATGAATGAAGTTACACTGATGTAAAACCAATGTGAGAACAGCATACTGTCTATTGTGAACTTCGTATCTGAATTCTTCCTAGTTCCTGACCTCAAATCTAGCTGAGATGACCCTGCCTTATAACTACATGACTTATTCTATACCCAGATACAGCACTAGACCAACGACCCATTTGCACTCAGAATGGCAAACCGAAACCTAGTTAGAGGATATGATTATTGTTTTTTTCCCCATCTCTGGAGAGAGTGAAAAATAAAAGCTCTCTGGAGCCTTTCTGTACAAATGACTGGAATGCTAACAAGGTTCCCTGACCGCACTGCTGTGCATTCTTATGCATTTTGGTGCTTCCATCCATACATCTTGAAGAGAGGGGGCTGTAGCTAAATCATTAAGAATTTTTGTCATGTTTAGTATCAAACATTTGCTGGAAGTGATCTTTAGATATTAGAATCCCCGCATAACAGCAGGGTTGCGAGATGGAAGGGGATTGAGCTAGATGATGTAGGCTGGGTATCTCCAGTACTTAGAATTCTGCATTAGAGAGGCAGGCAAATAGTGTGGAGAGAAAAGGCTCAATCTTACAACTTGTACTCATCTAAGTAAATCCTATTTGTGCAAATGTTCCATTGACACCTCCGTTTAAGTCAGTGGACTTTTCCTGGATCAAAACTGCTCTAATAATAGAGGGCAATATTTGGACCATCTAGGGACAAATAAGAATTTTTCCTATAAGTTGGTGACACATCAGTTGAAAGTGACGGAGGAGGAAAAGGACCTGGGAATACTGGTTGATCATAGGATGACTATGAGCTGCCAATGTGATGTGGCTTTGAAAAAAAGCAAATGTGGTCCTAGAGTGTATCAGAAGAGATATTTCCAGTACAGATAGGGAGGTGTTAGTACTGTTATACAAGGTGCTGGTGAGATCACATCTGGAATATGATGTGCAGTTCTGGTCCCCCATGTTTAAGAAAGATGAATTCAAACTGGAACAGGTACAGAGAAGGGCTACAAGGATGATCCGTGGAATGGAAAACCTGCCTTATGAGAGAAGACTTAAAGAGCTTGGCTTGTTTAGCCTAACCAAAAGAAAGTTGAGGGAAGATATGATTGCTTTCTATAAATACATCAGAGACATAAATACCAGGGAGGGAGAGGAATTATTTGAGTACAGCACCAATGTGGACACAAGAACAAATGGTTACAAACTGTCCAGCAGGAAATTTAGGCTTGAAATTAGTTGCAGGTTTCTAACCATTGGAGGAGTAAAGTTCTGGAATAACCTTCCAAAGGGACCTGTGGGGGCCAAAAACATAACTGCCTTTAAAACTGAACTTGATAAATTTATAGAGGAGATGGTATGATGGGACTGCTTAGTTTGGCAATTGACTGATCTTTGATTACTGGTGGTGGATATGCCAGAGGCCTAAGGGAGGGTAGATGGGGTGGGTTCTTAGTTATTACAAAGAATTCTTTCTTGGATGACTGGCTGGTGAGACTTGCCCACATGCTCAGGTTTCAACTGATTGCCACATTTGGAGTTGGGGGGGGGGAATTTTCCCCCAGGGCACATTGGCTAGAGTTCTGGGGGGGTTTCCACCTTCCTCTGTAGAGTGGGGCATGGCTCTCTTACTGCTGGATTCTCTGTATCTTAAAATCTTAAAATCATGGTTTAAAGACATTAATAACTCAGTCAAAGGTTAGAGGTTTATTGCAGGAGTGGGTGGGTGAGGTTTTGTGGCCTCATTGTGCAGGAGGTCAGACTAGATGATCATATTGGTCCCTTCTGACCTTAGAGTCTATGAGTCTATGGGTGCGTCTACACTGGCAACTTAGGTAAGTCAACCTACACAAAGCCTCATCCACACTGGGCTTTTATTAAATCGACTTAAGCGCTTCCTTAAGTCAACTTACTAACAGCTTAAGTCGACTTAATAACACCACCTCTGAAGGTCAACTTAAGCCTTCAGTCGACTTCTTAAGTCGACTTAAAGCCACTGTGGACGGGGAATAGCGCTAAGTTGACTTTATTAAGTCAACTTAAAGCCTGTGTGGATGGCTATGTCTTCTGTTAAGTCGACTTAACAAGGTCGACTTAAATCGACTTAAAGTGTAGCCACTCTGTTAAGTCGACTTAACAAGGTCGACTTTAAGTTGACTTAAAGACGACCGTGTTAAGTTGACTTAACAGAGTCGAGCTGACTTTACAAGTGTAGACATAGCCTATGAGAGCAATAGGGCTGCAGTATCAACAGCTTCAGGTGAAATCAGTAGGATCACATGATTAAGGATTACTACTCTGAGAATTGCAGATTTAATCCCAAAAGGAGAAAGAAGTGTATTTAAGTAAGAGGTATCTCCCATTGAAATTTAGGCTGGAAAAGAAATTGCACAACAGTCACTTTATGAGCGAAGATATGTTTTTATTCTGAATATCCAGAAATATCTCAGTGAAGGCTTAACTTTAAACTGACAAGTGCAAGAACACATTTTGTTTTAAAAAAATAACATTAAAAAAACCAACAAATTCTAAGGATCCAAATAGACTACAAATGCAACAGCCCTTTTCAGTATCAGCTGAGACTTTCTAACTACACTGATTTGTCTATGAATTGATCAGTTGTATGAATGTATTTACAACATGTGTTATGCCTTTTGTTTGCTAGGAACAATTCAGGTTTTTTAAAGGAGGGGGTTAGTAACAATTTCCTCATCATGGAGACCCTAGAAAAGTGTGCATTTTTTTGTTGATCACAGTACTGTTTTAATTTAAACTGTAGAAGAAATTGCAGAAACAAAGTATGTATGTTAAATATACATATACATAGTATTTTCAAGGCATGACAGTAAATCTCTAGCTTAAATTTAGCCTGTTCAGAAACAAATATCAGCTGTTTTTCCTGCTAGCGCTGATCACATTTTTTTTGCTAAAACTTTTTTTCAGTGGAAAATGTCTTTTGGCCAAAACAAATGTTTCTTTTCAATAAACACATAACAATAGTTTTGGTTAAAATTGTTAGCTTTTTGCAAAAAAAAAAAAAAATCTTTAGAAATGAAATATTGCACTTTTACTTTTGTCAACAGGGGAGGGGGAGAAAGCTTTTAAAAAGTGTCCTCCCAAAATATTTTGAAAATATTTAAAAAATTGTATAAGTGCAAAATTTTCATTGCCTTCAAAATGTTTCATGGAAAATACTTAGCCAATTTGACCAGCTCTATGATGAAATATATGGAGTTGAAAACAGTCAAAGGGCATTCTCCCTTCCTCTGCTTGTGTTCTGTATAGTTAATATCCCATTCTGTCCACTGATTTATGTAATTTCCCTCACCACTACAAGTAATCCTTTGGCTGAAGAAGCCTGGCTGAGATTGGCTGTAGAGTCTCTCAGCACTGCTCCTGGATTGGCCAGAGGACTCCCTATTGAGTGACAAAAGGAATGAGTCTAATGGCCTTCAACAGTCCAATGAAAACAGTCACTCTCTTGCCAGATCAGACACTAAATGAACTTTCTATATAGCAGTTACATCTGTGGTGGCTCACAGTGCATGAGCCTGGCCTGGGAATCAAACGTGGATCCCTTGATCTTTAATGTAGAACACTGAAGTTGGAGTATTCTTTAATAAAGGAGTATAATGGATTAGAATTTTGGATTACTCATTAATCTATCAGAATCTGTTTCTTTGAACTTGATTATGGCCCAGACTGTATCCTCTCTAGTCCACACATGGAAAAGTCCTCCACAGATTGACCTCCCCTCCTCTTTACAGAGAGGGGTCTCTGGTAGGTGCCTTTTTTTGCTCCACCCATCCCTTCCCTGGCTATTATAGAAGGCTCTTTATGCAGTATATGATCTGAACAGGAGGAGGGGATCGGGTTGTGTGGAATTTCTTTCCCTAGCTCTTACAATGGAAGGAGACAATTTGAATCCCTGATCTCACACTGTTTTATGTGACTGTAACCGCACTGACTTCTCAGGAGTCACTCCTGATTTACGCAGGCTAAGTTAAATCAGAATCTGGGTCTTTATTTTTATTTTGTTAAAAGTCAGAGTATCCCCCTTCCCCCCCCAATTTTGCTTTAAAAATATCACTGTCAGATTGTTATTTATTATTTTAAGTTTGTGTTGTTAAAACCTTGTGAGGATGATGAATAAATATTTTCTGTTCCTTTTTTTATTTGGCAAATGGCAATTGGTATCTGATGTTTTCTTTGTTTCTTGTTTAAGAGCAATTGCAACTTCATATTATATAGCACTTTGTCATGCTGAAGTCGATTTGTTTATATAATCGTTAGTACCATCATCAGCCAAGTCAGCAAAGCTCACTGCTTCTAACTACAGTCAGTAGAGGAATAACATAAACTATTATTTTTAGAGATCCTACAAAAATCATATGAATGTTGTGCTAGATTTAAAAAATAAATCAGACATGATGTTTAAATACCAGAGGACTGTCCCCATCCAATTATAATACCTTAGGTCATTTTGATCTTTAAAATCTTGACAGTGTCCCTTTGAATCCATTTTCTTTTTGAAAAATATTGCCTGAAATATTTTGTAGCATCAGTGCAGACATAAATTTCCATTTGTCAGTAGCATCTGCTCGAGTAATTGTGACAGTTTCCTCTTATGTCCATAGAAAGGATTTTATCTATCAAGTAATAAACCTGACAAAATATTGCCTGGGGGGGGAAGTGTGTTATGTGCGGTGATATATGTTGGGGTGCTCAGCAAGTTACATTCTGGGAAAAGGGATGAACCAAAGTGGATCTTGACTTTAGGGGCTGGAATAATAATACTCTGAGTCCTTCGATTTCTGACAGTGTAGCTACTTGCAATTTATGAAGAAAAATGGTTGTACTTAGAATCATAGAATCATAGAAGAATAGGGATGGTAGGGACCTCATGAAGTCATCTAGTCCAACCCCCTGCTAAAAAGCAGGACCACACCCACTAAATCATCCCAGCCAGGGTTTTGTCTCACCGGGCCTTAAATATCTCCAAAGATGGAGATTCCATCACCTCCCTAGGTAACCCATTCATAGAATCATAGAATAATAGGGATGGAAGGGACCTCACGAGGTCATTTAGTCCAACCCCCTGCTAAAAAGCAGGACCACTCCCACTAAATCACTCCAGCCAGGGTTTTGTACAACCAGGCCTTAAAAATCTCCAAGCTGGAGATTCTACCACCTCCCTAGGTAACCCATTCCAATGCTTCACCACCCTCTTAGTGAGAAAGTTTTTCCTAATATCCAACCTTGACCTCCCCAGCAGTAATTTGAAACCATTGTTCCTTGTTCTGTCCTCTGTTACCATCGAGAACAGCCTACCTCCCTCCTCTTTGGAGCACCCCTTCAAGTAGTTGAAGGTTGCTATCAAATCTCCCCTCAGTCTTCTCTTCTGTAGACTAAATAAGCCTAGTTCCTTCAGTCTCCCCTCATAAGTCATGTGCCCCAGCCCCCTAATCATTTTTGTTGCCCTCCGCTGGACTCTTTCTAATTTGTCCACATCCTTTCGGTAGTAGAGAGCCCAAAACTGGACACAGTATTCCAGATGCGGCCTGACCAGTGTCGAATAGAGGGGAATTATCACATCCCTCAATCTGCTGGCAATTCCAATGCTTCACCATTCTCCTAGCTATAATTTGAAACCATTGCTCCTTGTTCTGTTCTCTGTTACCACCGAGAACAGCCTACTTCCATGCAACACTATGGATTTGGCATGAATACCATATGGATTGTATTTTTATTCAGCAAATATGCTCATTAAATGCAAAATTATGTTGCGTACCCCAGGGTCTGGGAGGTAGAAACAGGTGTATATAATGCAGCATTGAGTTACATATAGGTATACTGGAGACTGCTGTTGAGAAGAGTGTCCAGGTAACATTATGTAAGCTTTCATAGTCTCTCATAGACATAGGTGACTATGTAGACCTTTGAATGATCCACTTATAGTATGCAATGTCTCCAGTAGTTTAGCACTGCCATCACCTGCAGGTGATATTTACCTTTAGAGATAAATAGACAAAGAAGATACTTTAATTGTTAACTATTAGATGAGGCTGTTATTGGACTGGCCTTCCACAAAGAACTTTGTCCTAGAGAAGTGTCTGTGCATTTATGAAAGGTTGTTAATCCCAGTAGGAGTGTTTGGTAAATGGTTTGGTATAGAGACCCTCACAGGGAGTTAAGCTTTACTGACACTGGTGAGACTGATTCTGCGAGCAGGCCAGCCCCAGGGTTTTTGGTGAACTGTGACTTTTGTGCCCCTGTCAGAGAGCAATGCTTTTGTTTATAAGCGATAACATATTAATATATTTTTAAATAGAGAAAAAAATTCACTTCCATCCAATTTGGTGCCCCTTACAGCCTGGCTCCCTAGGTGACCGCCTAGTTCTGGTTGGACCAGCCTTGTCTGTGAGGTACTATGCACCTTCAATTCCAGGTGTAGGATGGGGTTACTTGTTGAGACGGGAAGAAGCTGGACTCACTGACCCATCAGGTTCTTTCCAGTCTTATGTTCTGAATTCCTCTCTTCATATGTTGGTCAAGTGGAAGGCACTAATTACCCATTTTGTACCTCGCAGGATCAGTCCCCTATGTGGGTGGGAGAGGGAGTCTGATTTTTAAAACTGCTCATTCTGGTCTTCACTTCTTTGCCTTAGCGGGAGAATGATGCAAAACTAATCAACTCTGACTCGGTAGTGTTGAGGACTCTTAACTTGGATGGTCGTCATGGAGGATCTCTTTTTCATTTCCTTTCTGTAGTCAGTGGCATAAAGTGCATCTTATTAGCAGAGGTTCTGAAGCTCCTTGATTTGGTGCTGGGAAAAGAAATGAAGTGTATATGTACAGCACAGGAATTTTATTAGAGAAGAATGTTTCATGTGACATCTATAGTGCTGAACCCTGAGGGCCAAATCCGGTTTGCTCTCTTTATAATTTAGTCTGTCCTGCATTACACAGGCCATAGAATGTCACTCACTAATTCCCACTTGGAGGCCAACAGTGTGTGACTGAACTAGAGCATATGTTTTAGAAAGACGTTTAATTTTGACACAGAGTGAAATTGGAAGTAAATAGCAGATTCTCATTCTCTTCACTGAGGTCAGGATTTCACACAGGTTCCAAGTGATAGGGAATCGATATCCCTTGTTACACTATTCCAGTGGCTAATAATGCTCTTGATTAATAATTTGCCTCAGTTGGAGTATTCGCTGGAGTGAGACAAGCAGGATTTGGTCCTTATCTTCTTTTAAACACTCTGAAGAAAGTGCTTTTTCAGCTTAATTGATTGTAATGATGTTCCCACAAAGCAATGTGCTTTGTTGTGTGTGTGTTCCTCCACCTTTCTTTTTAAAATTTATTTCAACGAATCTTTCCAGGAATGTACAAGTTTTTGTTTTCAGGATATGTGAGAATTGCAGGATCCAAATTTTTAGTGTATAATCCAACCATGTTATAGACAGAATAGAGAGTGTGTGGGTGGGTGGGGATGAGAGAGGTTGGGAGATGGGTTACAACTGACTACATGATGTGCAATGGTTTAGCAACACAATGAAGTAACACACTGCTAATTGAGGAATCTATTGCTACAGCTGCATTCCATTGTTTGTGTGTGAACCTACATCAGCCATGAATTATTTTAGCACTCTTATTACTATTTGTTTTTAAAGCCATATTTAAACTTGTACGCTTAATTGTAATATAAATTTAAATTGTGCACCATGTTGATCAGTGTCTATACATATGACAAGCTGCATATTTGATCTTAATGCTGTATGTAATGTGTAAATGACAACAAAAAGGATATCAAATACTTTGCTGTGCATGTCTTTATTCAGAATAGCTCTGCTGTTTGCCAACTCTCATGGTTTAACTATATACACGAGAGGAATCTCTGAAGTACTGACAGTGGGTATGCATTTATCGTCTTATAGGCTCAGACTTGTAGATACGTGTTGTTGTGTGTCTGAGTTTACGGCAATGATTTAAACTCTGAGCTTGCAAACACTTACGTGTGAATGTAACTTGAAGCACAAGACTAGTTCCATTGAAGTTAAGGAGTGAAATTCTAGCCCTATTGAAGTCAGTGGGGATTTTGCCATTGACTTCAGTAGGGCCCAGATTTCACCCAATCGGTCTACTCATCTGCTTAAAATCAAGCACATACCTAAGTGTCTGCAGGATTGGGCCTTAAATTATATAGAATGGAACTTTTGAATATTCTGGCTACCCAATAGAATTTCAACCTAATGAATTTAAATGGGAAATGGAACCTGGATGGATCCCCCTAGGACAGTATTTCATAGTTCAGGGTAGCAAAAGCTTCCAATCCTTCACTGCAAATATCCTGCTGTGAGTAAAATGGTTGGGAGCTCCATGAAACTTACCTTCCTTCCCTATTTCTGTGGAAGCTCCTAATCTAGCTGGCTATAAGAGCAGAATGGTTTCAGGGTGGTCAGACTGCAGCTTGCCAACCCATGCTTTGTATTTTGGCTCTCTCAGCACGGCTCATCTGTGAGGACATATAACCTGGCCTTACAGATCCTCCAATGGATGCTCCTCACTTGAGGAGGAAAGGGAGCAACAAGGAGAAAAATCCAAGAAAAAAAAGAGAAAAAATATGAATGCAAATGGAACAGCACAAGTGAGAGCAAAACCAAGAGAAACCTGGAAAAGAGAAGTGGAGTCAGAACAGGAAGGAGAAGATTGGAGGAGACAGAATGGACAGAAAGCAGTAGGGATACGGCAACTGTTGCAGGCCCAGTGAAGTGGGGCAGTGGGGCAATGTGGGTGTCCATCAATGAATCTGTCACAAAGTTGTTAATCAACAATAGAGATTGGGAACCTCTGCCCTAGGAAGTCCCTACAAACAACAATCTGTGATTAACAGTGCAATCACTGATCTATCCTTTCCCAACAACACTATTATAATTAGATGATCATTACAAAACCATCTAAGCCACAATGTTTAGTGCTGGATCAGGATTCTGGGGTTTGGAGTTGAACTTCCCCAGTGTTTAGGAATATTTGGAGCTGAGGTCTTGGGGGTGCAAGGATGGGTCTCTCTCTTTAAAGCTTTTAAATAAAGTAGTAAAAGAATCATTTCTTACAACTTCAGCAATAGAGCTTTTTGGAAAAAAAGCCAAAAGAAATAGTTGTATAACTGAGGAAGTTTTATTTAATCTCATTCAAAAAAGACTGAACTATTTTGGGTTAAAAAATCCGATCAGGCCTGGCAAATTTGAATGCTATGGAATGATGTGAGCAACTTGGAATTCTGAGGCAAAACTTAGCACTTCGAATATTGTGTAGAAACTATATGATGATATGGTGTGGAATAAGGATTATTGACATGAATAGGGGGCATAGCATTATTCAAAGGTGACAATGGTGTGGGGGTGTATAAACAAGAACTTTCTGTATGTGCTAGATACTCTGCAAAAATACATGGAAATACTTGTGGCCCTAACCCTGCAAACACACATCTGCTTAATTTTAAGCACATGATTGATTTTGCTGCACTCAGTGGGTGACTCCTGTGCCAAATTAACCATAAGCATACATGTTTGCAGGACTAGGGCTTTAGATCATTTAAATTTATTTTAGTGTGGTTTCCTTTGCTCCTTATCATAAACTTGGCTGCTTTAATGATCTGGGAAAGAAATCTCTATTCCATACAGCCCCTTTTTAATGCTGTAAAATTCCTGGTACTAGCCCAGGTATATCACAAGATAGGATCCCAATCCTTCCACTGCTGCAAAACTAATCTGTGCTCATTCTGCACCTGCTACCAGCCTAGTTTGCAAAGGAAGAAAGAGAGATGCCGTGGGGGATAAGTTGTTGGGCTTTTTGTAATGGCAGGTGTTTGGGACCACTCTGAACTCCTGACTGTGAGCAGAAACCACGTCTGGGATGAATTAGTGAGAAAACAGCTGAGCAATCAAGTGTGAATGATAAGTGCTGTTCATTGCTTGGCTTCATAATTGTTCACAGCTGTCATATATGTGTGACCATGTACACAAAAAGTGGTCAATTGCACCTCAGTTTGACTGTCCCATTACACAGTTCTTCTTTTAAGAGGTTTCCTTTTTCTTCCTCTCCCATTAAGAAGGGTTCATTAGCATATAATAAGGAGGGTAGCCTGCACAGGCTTGGCAGTTTGATTCAATCGACTTTCTTTGAGGAGCCTCTCCCCCATCCAACGATTAATAGACTGACTCCATCAGCATGCATCAGTTAACACAAGAACATTAGAAAACTAGCCAGGGCAAAAGACCTGCCCATTCACCTTTATACACATCCCCTTTCCATCTCTTAATTATCATAGCTTTCTCTGTGGGAGGGGACTACTCCATTAAAATCTCATCCTCCATTTTGGAATCTTTCTTCCAAAAAAGCATAGATGGGGCAGAGAAGCAGCTAGCAGTTGGTAAAATTCTTTTTCTAGTGAAGGCTGGAATCACACACACTGTGAACCTCTACAAGGGAGAGAAGGTAAAAGAGAAATGTTACTTTGTTTTGTGTCCCTGGAAATAAGAGAAAGGGCAGACAGACAACACATTCTCACTAACCCCCAATATCACAAGTCAGGTTCCAGCATGAGATGGGTGGTCCATTCAAGGAGAGTTAAGCCCCAGTCTATGTGTGTGGGGATTCTTAAAAGCCCACCTGTAAGCAATCAATTACCTAGGAGAGTGGTTTAGAGAGACAAGGTGGGTGAGATAATATCTATTATTGGCCCAACTTCTATTGGCTAGAGAGAGAGAGAGACATGCTTTCAAGCTACACAGCTCTTCAGTCTGATTGGCAGCTAATTGACTAATGAGCACTTGGACCTGATAAAAGGCCACTGGAGCACAATCAAAGGAAGGCTAAGCTGAGGGGAACCCTATGCTGTAAAACCCCTACAGATTATGGGAGTCAGGAGTGCTGCTTTTTAGCCTGAGCTGAAAGGGCTAAGTGAAGGACTAGGTGAGGAAAACCTGACTGAGGGCCACAGCTGGTCTGAAACATAGCCCACCTGCAGGAGAAGAGCTATGGTCTCCTTATTGGGTGAATATGAGTTTGTTTTGAACTATAGCCCAACATGGGGAGGGCACTTCCCAAACTTAAGAAGGAATGCTTCTCGGCATTTAGTCCCAGAGTCAGAAAAAGAGCTGAACATGAAGGACTAATGAGGGGTATTTTGTTTTCTGTAAAAGGAGTTCATAAATATGGCCCTGAACTAGAGCATATGTTTTAGAAAGATGTTTAATTTTGACACAGAGTGAAATTGGAAATAAATAGCAGATTCTCATTCGCTTCACTGAGGTCAGGATTTCACACAGGTTCCAAGTCCTGGATCTGAATAAATCCTTGCAGTCACCAAGAAGATGAGGGCTGTGTACCTGCAGGGCCCCAGGAGGTGTGCTCAAGGATAGTGTCCCATTACATGCTCATTAACAACAATGTATTGATTTGTGGCATCTCCTGTAGAGAAAATTGACAGCCAGTAAATTTCCAAACTTCTTGTTTTAGATAGGATTAAATTGGGGAAATATCCCTAATTTTGTGCTTCGAAGGCCTATATTGCTCTTCAGTATTTGTTTGACTAATGTCTTAGTTGACAGATTATCACACAAAATCCCAATCCTGCCCTCTAGCGGTCTACTTCTGAAGTAAACAAGGAGTCCTGTGGCACTTTTAAAGACTAACCAATTTATGTATCGCATGAGCTTTCATGAGAGAAAATCCTACTTCATCAGACTCTTTGAAGATGGGGAACTAAGAGAATGGGAGGGAATTAAATGCATGGAAGTGTATGACATAGGATCAGGTCAGGCTGTAATCTATTTTGATTTGCTGTTACAGCCTGACCTGATCCTATATTATACACTTCCCTGCATTTTATTCCCTCCCATTTTGTAAATTCCCCATCTTCAAAGCATCTGATGAAGTGGGATTTTCTCCCACGAAAGCTCATGCGATAAATGAACTTGTTAGTTTTTAAAAGGCCATAGGTCTCCTTGTTTGTTTTGCTGAACTAGACTAACATGGCTACTCCTTCGGTACTTCTGATGTGTATTGGTGGGGACCAAATAAAGACTGTGAAAGAAAAATATGGTGGATGCTGACATTATGAACAACAATATTGACAATGATTATTTATATAATGGTAGTGCCCAGAGGACTCATTAATGATAAGATCTAGATGATGGGGTTGATTGCACCCTCACCAAGTATACAGATGACACTAACCTGTGGGGAGTGGTAGATATGTTGGAGGGTAAAGATATGATACAGAGTGACCTAGACATATTGGAGCAGGGGTCTGCAACCCAAAAGATAAGAAGAGCCATTTTTGAAAATTCCTTCAATAACAAAGTGTTTTGAGAGCCACAATGGGTGTAGCCTCCTGGTGGGAGGTGCAGGGAGGTGAGCCAGGATTTCTGCTGCAGGGTCCCCTTATGCAGGGGGGGGGAAGCCTGGAGCTTGGCATGGGCTGCCCATGGGGTCCCTGGTGGCTGGGGGAAGCCCAGAGCCAGGCATGGGCCTCCTGCAGGGTACCCTGGTGGTTGGGGGAGCCCAGAGCCGCAAGGGGGCAGCCAAAGAGCCGCATGTGGCTCCAGAGCCACAGGTTGCAGAACCCTGTATTGGAGGATTGAACGCCCCCTCCCACAAAATCTGATGAGGGTCACCGAGGATAAGTGCAGAGTCTTGCACTGAAGACAGAAGAATCCCATGCCTGCTACAGACTGGAGACTGACTGGTTAGGCAGCAGTTCTGCAGAAAAGAACCTGGGAGTTACAGTGGATGAAAGGCTGAATATGTGTTAACAATGTGACCTCCTTAGCCTTCTTGACAATGTCATATGGGGCTGCATTAATAAGAGCATTGCCAGCATGTAGTGCTAAAGATGAATTTATACTATAGTATTGTTTCAAACAGAAATTTTTATATGGAATATTCATTGATTAAAAATACCATGCTCATTCATTCACTTGTAACTCCGTATTGTAATCAAAACTCCATTTTGAATTGTTCTCCTCATTTTGTATTGCTCAGCCTAAGTTTTGCTGGGGAAACTTTGTTTAGGTGTGATTTTAACTTAATTTGGATGTGTGAATGAAGGGTGTGTGTGATGGGATCAGTCTCCAACTGCAGCCTGTCCTGATGATAAACTGCCGGCACCACCTTGATGGCTGAAGAACAATGCAATCAAACCCTGCAAAAGCATGAGGAATCTACCCTTGAAAGAAAGGGACAAAAAGCCCCATGAAAAACAAGATCAAAGTCACATCTGCCATTAACTGATGACTCATGGTCATACAGTACACTGAGGCTGTGTGATACAGCACAATCCATGGATAAAAAGATGGGTGAGACTGCAAAACTTTGGGTAATGTTCTGCACACCATCCAAGAGCGTTGGTGGACAGCTGTGTGCCCAACAGAGACCCCGCTCTTCCTCATGCCCAGCTTCCCTGGCCAGGTAGCTGCCATGAGCTGCGAACACTAGCCACAAACTCAAGCTACGATCACAAGCAACAACCAGGACTGGTAACTATACATGACCAACAGCAGAACATCTTGGGTGTATGTGCGAGTGTGTGTGTGTTTGTGTGTGTGTGTGTGTGTGTGTCTGTCTGTGTGTGTACACTAAATATTAGTTATTAACGCAATTGTGTTTTCCTAATAATAAATGCGGTGTATTGCCTGATCCTGGGTGCTCTTTTTCACAACAAGCAGATCAAGGTAAGTGATTATTCCTCTCTATTTGGCATTGATGAAGACACATTTAAAGTATCGTGTCCAGTTTTGGGTCCCTACTACGGAAAGGATGTGGACTGATTGGAGACAGTCCAGAGGAGAATAACAAAAATGATTAGGGATCTGGAGCACGACTTACAAAGAGAGGTTGAGAGAATTAGATTTGTTTATTCTGAAGAAGAAAAGAATTTGCTAGCAGCCTGAAAGGGAGTTCCAGGAAGGGTGGAGCAGGTTGTTCTCAGTGGTAGGAGATGACAGAACTAGGTGCAATGGTCTCAAGTTATGGTGGAAGAAGTTGAGGATGGATATTAGGAAAAACTTTCTCACTGGGGGGTGGTGGTGAAGCACTGGAATGGGTTACCTATGGAGCTGGTGGAATCTCCAGCCTTTGATGTTTTTAAGGCATGGCTTGAGAAAGGCCTGGCTGGCATGGTTTAGATGATGTTAGTCCTGCTTTTGAACAGGGGGTTGGACTAGATGATCTGCTGAGATCCCTTCCAACCGTAAGATTCTATGATTCTATTCTATGAGTATCATTATTATAGAGTTCAAGAAGCTGATAAGTGTAACCTTTCTGCCTCTGTCAATAGCAACAATGACCAGGGTCCAATAGCTAATGGTCTCTCTTAAAGCTACCAAACACCACCTCATCCACCTCCCCCAAATTTCTGGGATCATAAAATACCTTCCTTGGACCTCTTTAATAGATATTTCCCCACTTGCAAGCATTGAGTCAATGTATGAAACAAGTAAAACTTTAGGGAAGACAGCATCTGCTTGGGAAACCAGCAACAATCTGTCCATATGAATGATAAATAAAATACTCCCCCACAGGAACTTTTGGCAGTAGTCTGTTAACTCATTTCTCCACTTGCTAACATGACTATCCAATCTGCAAATGTCCTTTACCATTCATTTGCCTAATCCGTCTCATAGCTTGGTGTCAGTAGGTAACCAAGGCCCAGAGTCCTGAGATGCTAAAAGGTAGAGTGACTAAAGTGAAATCTCTGAAAACTGCATGGGCGCTTTTTAAAGACACCATAATAGAGGCCCAACTTCACTGTATACCCCAAATTAAGAAACACTGTAAAAAAACCAAAAAAGAGCCACCATGGCTCACCAACCATGTAAAAGAAGCACTGAGAGGTAAAAAGACTTCCTTTAAAAAGTGGAAGTCAAATCCTAGTGAGGCAAACAGAAAGGTGCACAAACAGTGCCAGCTTAAGTGCAAGAGTGTAATAAGAAGAGCCAAAGAGGAGTTTGAAGAACGGCTAGCCAAAAACTCCAAAGGTAATAACAAATTGTTTTTTAAGTATATCAGAAGCAGGAAGCCTGCCAAACAACCAGTCGGGCCCCTTGATGATGATAATACAAAAGGAGCGCTTAAAGATGATAGAGTCATTGCAGAGAAACTAAATGGATTCTTTGCTTCGGTTTTTACGGCTGAAGATGTTAGTGAGATTCCCAAACCTGAGCCGGCTTTTGTAGGTGACAGATCTGAGGAACTGTCACAGATTGAAGTGTCACTAGAGGAAGTTTTGGAATTAATTGATAAACTCAACATTAACAAGTCACCGGGACCAGATGGCATTCACCCAAGAGTTCTGAAAGAACTCAAATGTGAAGTCGCGGAACTGTTAACTAAGATTTGTAACCTGTCCCTTAAAATGGCTTCGGTACCCAAAGACTGGAAGTCGGCTAATGTAACGCCAATATTTAAAAAGGGCCCTAGAGGGGATCCCAGCAATTACAGACCGGTAAGTCTAACGTCGGTACCGGGCAAATTAGTTGAAACAATAGTTAAGAATAAAATTGTCAGTCACATAGAAAAACATAAACTGTTGAGCAATAGCCAACATGGTTTCTGTAAGGGGAAATCGTGTCTTACTAATCTATTAGAGTTCTTTGAAGGGGTTAACAAACATGTGGACAGGGGGGATCCAGTGGACATAGTGTACTTAGATTTCCAGAAAGCATTTGACAAGGTCCCTCACCAAAGGCTGTTACGTAAGTTAAGCTGTCATGGGATAAAAGGGAAGGTCCTTTCATGGATTGAGAACTGGTTAAAAGACAGGGAACAAAGGGTAGGAGTAAATGGTAAATTCTCAGATTGGAAAAGGGTAGCTAGTGGTGTTCCCCAAGGGTCGGTCCTAGGACCAGTCCTATTCAATTTATTCATAAACGATCTGGAGAAAGGGGTAAACAGTGAGGTAGCTAAGTTTGCAGACGATACTAAACTACTCAAGATAGTCAAGACCAAAGCAGATTGTGAAGAACTTCAAAAAGATCTCACAAAACTAAGTGATTGGGCATCCAAATGGCAAATGAAATTTAATGTGGATAAGTGTAAAGTAATGCACATTGGAAAAAATAACCCCAACTATACCTATAATATGACGGGGGCTAATTTGGCTACAACGAGTCAAGAAAAAGATTTTGGAGTCATTGTGGATAGTTCTCTGAAGATGTCCGTACAGTGTGCGGAGGCGGTCAAAAAAGCAAACAGGATGTTAGGGATCATTAAAAAGGGGATAGAAAATAAGACTGCAAATGTATTATTGCCCTTATATAAATCCATGGTACGCCCACATCTCGAATACTGTGTACAGATGTGGTCTCCTCATCTCAAAAAAGATATTCTAGCACTAGAAAAGGTTCAGAAAAGGGCAACTAAAATGATTAGGGGTTTGGAGAGTGCCTCGTATGAGGAACGATTGAAAAGGCTGGGCCTCTTCAGCTTGGAAAAGAGGAGACTGAGGGGGGACATGATAGAAGTATATAAAATTATGACTGATGTGGAAAAAGTGGACAAGGAAAAGTTGTTTAAATACTCCCATAATACAAGAACCAGGGGTCACCAAATGAAACTGATAGGTAGCAGGTTCAAAACAAATAAAAGGAAGTTCTTCTTCACACAACGCACAGTCAACTTGTGGAACTCCTTACCTGAGGAGGTTGTGAAGGCTGGGACTATAACAATATTTAAAAGGGAACTGGATAAGTTCATGGTGGCTAAGTCCATAAATGGCTATTAGCCAGAAAGGGGTTAAGAATAGTGTCCCTAGCCTCTCCTTATCGGAGGATGGAGATGGATGGCAGGAGAGTGATCACTTGATCATTGCCTGTTGGGTTCACTCCCTCGGGCACCTGGCACTGGCCACTGTCGGTAGACAGATACTGGGCTAGATGGACCTCTGGTCTGACCCAGTACGGCCTTTCTTATGTTCTTATGTTCTTATGCACTATGGGTCGACTGGCAGTAGGAGTTGACATCTTGATAGTGAAAGACTGATGACAGGTTGCAGCAGGATAGGCCATGAAAGTCCTTGGATTGAAGACAAGCAACTCATCTTTGACATGCTAGAAAAGGGAAAGCCATTGGAGGGTTGCAGAGAGAGGGGTGACATGGTCAAAGAGACAGGTGATGGAAATAATCTTTGCAGCAGCATTCTAAGTAGATATAAGCAGAGCCAGATTGCATTTGTCAAGGCAAAGGAATAAGATGTTGCTGTAACTGAGCTACAAGATGAAGTAATGCAGAAAGGATAGGCAAAGTTTAGACATAGCCTGGCTGTGAGGACCTAAAGAGAGGTCTAAAGCAAAAATGACACTCAGATTATGGACCTGAATGACAGGCTGAATAATGATGTGGTCCACAATGACTAAGAAAGGAGGAATGGAAAGAGCTTGGAAGGGGAGTAGTGGATTTAGCCATGCTGGGCTGCAGCAGACATCCATGAGGAAATGACAGAGACAGGCTGAGATTTTATTTTGGACTGAAGGAGACAGTTGCATTTTCATTTGTGGATTAAATTACTGAGAGATGGGTGTAGAGGGAGATGAGAAGGAGACCAAAGACCTTGTGGAACCGCACAGAAAGTTGGAGGAGAGATGAGGAAGATCCTGCAAAGGACATGCTGAAAGAATAAGATAGGAGAGGACAGTCACAAGAGCCAAGGGAGGACATGATTTAATGAAGAAGACGCTCAAGAGAATAGCTGGCTGATAGGTCAAGGAGAAGGAAGATGGAGAGCTGGATCTGAGCCTTGCCTAGGAAGAGGTCTTTAGAGACTTTGTCAAGAGTGGTTTCAATGGAGTGCAAGGAGAAGGAACCAGACTGAACTGGCTCTAAGATAGAACTGGAGAATTTCAGACAGCAATTGTCAACAGCATGTTCAATGAGCTTAGAGAAGAAATGGGGAAGAGAGATGAGGTGGTAGTTGGAGAGGCAAGAGGGATCAAAGATGGAATTTTTTTCTGATGGGAGAGACTAAAGCATGCTTGTTTTTTGAGGGGAAAGAGACAGGACAGTGACAGATTAAGGAGAAGAGTAAGGGAGTTCATGAAAATGACTACTAGGGAATTCATGAGATGGGATAGTCACTGGGGCAGATAAAAGGGTTAGAGGAAGAAAGTGTAGAAAGTGGGTTTATATAATGGGAACTTATATTATTAGGGGTAACTAGTGTTAGGAGTAGTAGTTAGCTAGTATAGGCCTAAACCTGAACCAGTTTTCAAAGGCCTTAGCATAAGAGCTCACGTGAACCTATGCCATGAACTCAGACATCACCTAATGAGCACCTGCAGCCCTAATGAGCACCTGCAGCCCTAACGAGCACCCTAACGAGCCTCGAATACCCAACAAGGTTGCAATGACCTCTCGGAATAGAACTCCCTGATAGCTCCCTGATAGCTCCCTGACAGCTAACTAAAATGATCGATGGCAATATTGCAAAGAATGTGGAAACCTCTGTAAAAACAGGAGGGGCACAGGGGCTAAAGCTCTATAAAATATCAGCTCTGGAGACACTGAGGCGGAGAGGGTTTTTGGACAGACTCAAGACGCCCAGTGGCTTCAGCTACTATAGCAAGTGGGGTCTGTCCAGAGAAGCAAGAGAAAGGTCAGGTCCTAGTCTTGAAGCTGACTGGACTGGCACGTTGGCCCGAGCTCATCAAAGAAAGGTCAGCACCTGATCCCCAAAGGTGGCGAAACTGACACGTTGGCAAGGAGCTTGGTGAGTATTAAGAAATCACCAACAGACCTCGGTGAACACTGGTTCAAAAGTAGCTACAGGTATATGAGTAACAGGTATATAAGTAACTGAAACAGTAAGAGAAGTTTAGCACCCCGAGTCCTGGTGTAAGGACAGAAGTAGTTTAGCACCCTGGTCCCTGAGGGTACGGGGGGATAGGTATAAGGTTAGGGATGTGTAGGGCTCAGTCCCCTTAAAGGGATTGCAGCAGGAAGGTTGTTCTTTTAACAACTGGATAAACTAGAAGTTAGTTTTAGTTCCCCGAACCTAGGTTGTAAGAGGTATCGGGCTAAGGTTAGGGACCAAGCAGTTTAGCACCCCAGCCTGGGAGTACAGGTAGATAGCCTGCCATCCCCTTTGAAGTTAGGGGCACCCCTTTGAAGCTAGGGGCAAGTGCAGAGTAATAAAAATAGTTTTAGCAATTAAATAGTTAATAATGCGCATTTACTTTTATCATTAAGACCTGCTGCAGCACAATAACATAACAAGTTTAACGGTAAAGCAGTAAACCTTGCAAGTATATAACAGTTAAAAGTGTGTACTTATCCTAAAAAAAAAGAAGTGCTTAAGCCTTATTGTACTTAAAATGATCAGCAATAAACATCTTCTGCTTATAATTCTTTTGATTCCTTTGATACTTTCCCTATTATTGTTAATCTTCCTTACCCCTCTGTCCCCCTTACTTCTTTCCTTATGGGAACAGTATTCAATACCTCTAATGTTTGTCTGGGTTGTCGGGTGGACCGGTTCAACCCTCTATTATTTGACCCCCCTGACCACTAATGTACATGTCAGTGCCTCCTCCCTTCCATCAGATCAAGGCCGGGCTATAATCCCGGTGGACAAAGAACCCAGCGTCTGCCTGGACCCCTCGATGAATAACACCCCGAGGGAAGACGTTAAACAGTGTACAGGCATAGAGAAAGAAGATGAGAAATGTCTTCATCTGTGATCAGGGAGAAGGAGGAAAGAGGGGGGAGTGGGAGGGAAAAGCAGGTGACCTAAGGAACAGGGGAAGTTCACATAATACTTTGCCAGTTTACTCTTGGAAGAAATCAGCAAGATCCTATGCAGAAAAAAGTGGAGGCAGAAGAGGAGAGTTTGTGGAGTGAGTCAAAAGTGGTGAAAAGGCAGCTGGGGCCATGGGTGTAAAACTCAGTTAAGCTGAAGGAGTAGAGTTATTTAGCTAGGAAGATGGCAGAACTGAAAGAAGAGAGAATGAATTTATAGTGGAGGAAGTCAGCCCGGTGACTCCATTTCTGCCAGGGATATTCTGCACTGGGAGAGCAGGAATAGAGGAAGCAGAAGTTGGGGGTGAGCCAAGGGTGGAGGTTGGCAGGGTGGTTCTTGTGATGGAAGAGGGAGGCAAAAGACTTAGTGGGGAAGGAGAGTGAAGCATGGAAAGATTCAACAATTATATAAATGGAAGAAAGGGAAGAGATGGCTGAGAGCAGATTAGAAGGTTATCAATGCTGAGGGACTATAAGGCATGGAAAGGCAGAGTGGCAGGATGTGGTGGGAGAAGGATTGATGGGTAATATTAAGAGACTGATAGTCAGAGAAGATGACCTCTGCAACAGATCAGAGCAATAGCAGTGCTATGTGAAGGACAAGTCAATGGAATAGCCCTTTTCGTATGTGGGATTGTTGAATGAAGGGCATCATGTTGAATGAGATGAGAGTGAGGAAACATGCAGCTAAGGGGTTGGATGAGTCATTAGTATGGAAGTTGACAACACTGAGGATAGGTGTGGGAGATAATGAGAAGAGGAAACCAGAAATTAAAATCAAAGGAGAAGGCAGATGGGGAGGACTTGGGCAAACAGTAGATGAACAGCAGAGTGGAAGGGGAGAGGAGAAGAGTCTGATGTAGTGCTGTTCAAAAGAGGAAAAAGAAATGGGAGGAGGGAGAAATCCAAAGAACAGATGAGAAAGACCACCCCCTCTGCAATAGTCTGGTCTGGAGTGGGAGTGTGAAAAAAGAAGGTGCTTCCATAAGAGGGAATCTGTAGAGGTAGTGTTAGATGGAGAGACCCAGGTGTCTATGAGTGTCAGGAGCTGGAGTGAGTGAGATATAAAGAGGTCATGGATTGCTGTGATCACTTCAGAGATGAAATGAACATTCCAGAGACATCAGGAAAATGGGTGTGGGGAGAGGTTGAGAAGGGGACGGGTCTGAGAGTAGGAATAGTGGCATGAGAGGGGTAGAGATGGCAGCAGTGACAGGAGTGGGTGGCGGAGAGGGTAGGGGTGGAGGGAGAGCCTTGGATGGGGCAAATATTAGAAGTGAGGAGCAGGCTGTGGATTTGGGACCTAGATTTGTGCTGGTGGGTGGAGAGGGAAAGAGCAGATAGAGCTGATGAGGGATGGAAAGATGAAGTCAACAGGGAGAAGTGGAAGAAAGAGGGCGGATGCTATTATGAAAAAGAGGGAAATGGTGCGATCCATGGGTGAGTGTCAGGGAGCCCCCACGGTAGGACCCAGCACAATTCACTGATTTGGGACCCTATAGCACAATTCTGAATGCTGAAGCAAATTTCGTATCCATGGAATTGTATACAGAGCCTTGATTAGAGCAGTATGTGTGCCACTTTGGAGTGGTTATGACCTTTTGAAAGATTTCCATGCATGTTGCACATTAGAAGACAAGAAAAACACACATAGGTAAAGCACAAGAGGAGAGGAGAGGAAATGGGAAGGTTGGTGACTCTAGCCAATGTTTTATCAATTAATTCTTTGTAAATGTTGTCATATTTGATACTTTGCTACCAGTGCCACAGTTTCATGCACACTGATCAATGGCAAGATGTGGCCTTCAGATACTCCCCTAAATAAGAGTAGGAGTGGGGTAAGATTATTAATCCAACCAATTGTATCATCTGATTCTCTGGGAGAAAGTGTCAGAACCAGAGACAATTTCCAGAGGGGTAGCTGTGTTAGTCTGTGTCCAGCAAAAACAATGAGAATTCTGTGGCACTGTAAAGACTAACAAATTTCTTTGGGCATAAGCTTTCGTGGGCTCCAACCCATTTCATCAGATGCATGAAGTGGAATCTACAGTTGAAAGATCCATATACACATGCCATGGTGAAGGAGGACAAGTGTTAGCAAAGTCAGTTCAATTATGGTAGATGAGGCCCATTCACATCAGTTGATTAGAAGGTGAGAATGTGTGAACAGGGACAATCACTTTTTGTAATGTTCTAACCATTCCAAGTCCCTGTTCAGACCCAGTCTGATTGCGTCAAGTTTGCAAATCAATTCCAGCTCTGCAGTTTCACACTGAAGTCTGGTTTTGAAGTTTTTCTGTTGGAGTATGGCAACTTTCAAGTCTGCTTCTGAGTGTCCAGGGAGATTGAAGTGTTCTCCTACTGGTTTATAGAGGTTGCTATTTCTGATGTCTGATTTGTGTCCATTTATTCTTTGGCATAAGGACAGTCTGATTTGGCCAGTGTACATGGCAGAGGGGTATTGCTGGCACGTGATGACATATACCACACCAGTGGATGTGCAGGTGAATGAGCCCCTGATGGTGTGGCTGATGTGATTGGGACCTGTGATGGCATCACTGGAGTCGATGTGCAGACAGAGTTGGCAATGGGGTTTGTTGCAGGGATAGGTTCCAGAGCCAGAGCCATCCACTGAACATCCTTAAACTCAACAACCACTGATTTTGAGCTGGGAAAATAAAGATTTGAATGAGAAAACCACCCCTAGTTTTGCTGGTCTCTAGTTCTGATCTTGTGTATATTTCATCGAGACTTGGAACTACATTTTCAATTGTAATTTAAACCTATTCATGTCATCACTATACTACAAAGTAACAATACTCAAAACTTAAGTAGTGCATGCCACCATTATTTCACTACAAATGTTAATGAATAAACCCTTGCACTATCATGTGAGGTAGGTAAATATTCTTTCCTTTTGATAGATATCTATTTCAGTGTATCCAAACAACTTGTCTGATACCATAGAAGGAGTCAGTAGTAGTGCCATGATTAAAACACAAGTGTGTGCTTCCTAGGCCCCATCTAGTTGATAAAAATCTCTTAATGGTCATAATCTATCAAATGTGGATGATCCCATTTTCTCAAAAAGCCCTTCCTTTGTTTCCCCCCCACATCAATATTGTATTTTGTCACAGCTGATTGAAGGAAAAAAAATCATATAGAAAAAAATTCAGTCTATTGAAGTGATTTTCATGTCATATGTTTCAAAAAGAACAACATTTGAGTTACATGAGCTGTTAAAGTTTTTATGTAAAGTTTTTGATTTAGAAATTTTGTCTTCAAAGTTTTCATTCCCCTTCCTTTTTTTCCTCCCTCCACCACAAAAAGGTAGGAGAGAATGAAACCATAAATATTTTTTGTTAAAAAGGGAATTCTAAATTTTCCATGTGCCAATTTAGTAAAACATTTTTATTGTAAAATTATCCAATTCAGATGAGACCATTTTTCAACAAAACAAAATTGAGATGTATTGACCAGCTCTAATCTTGCTAAAGTCAAGTGTTTTGATTAGGTTTTTGAGTTACATTTTAAAAGTAAAGTAGACTAAATCCCCAGGTCTAGCATCCTGCATTTGGTACAGGACCCAAATGAGCTTCCTCAATCCTATGACTAATATGAGCCTGAAATGTCTTGCACTGTAATTTAGAGTAACCTAAAGGCTGCTCTAAATTTTAGTGGCATCAACAGTCCCCTTCAGACCATTCTGTTGGATTAGCAGTGCCTGAGCATGCTCCAGGCAGATCTTGGCCTGCTCCAGAATGATGAGGTAGGAGGAGAAAGTGGTATAATATGTCAGATTTATACAACCTGGTTTATCTGATGTAATGGGAAATCCTCCTTGCTCCATCTGGCAACTATTCTCCTCCTTTGTGCTACCTGAGCATCTGGAACAGGAGTGGAGAATCTGACCCTTAATTTTCACATTTGTGAAGACACTATTTCTACTAATAGTGTGTCCTTTTGTCTGGTCTTCAGTGGCTGGCTGATAGATGACAGGGTAATGCCTCATCATCTCAATCACACAGGGCAAACCTGTATAGTATTTAGCAATGTGTTTTGACTCATTAAATGCCATTATTAACAAAACAAGAGCATGGAAATTCTCTAAAATATATTTATTCATCCTTTGATTTCAATTTGTCTCCAATATGTGTGTTTCCAATGCTCTCGGCTCATACGTGTTTTAAAAAAATCACATGCAAGAATGTTATAGGATCAAAAGCCACAAAAGGTCCTTCTATCACTCTCCATAGTACAATCCAACTCCCTTGGAGAAAGCCTGAGAAAATAGATTTTGTAATCCTAACTAATCCTAATCTAATAATTTTGCAGTGGTTTTTGTATCATGTCCAGGAAAAATACAGATTTAATTTGAGCTAATAATGCTATTATATTAAGCCTCATTATACTAATATACTGTTGCATCTCTTTCTTTCTCTTGTTAATATGTATATATATGCTATATATATATCTCCGTAGGTTTTTATAGTTCCTATTCATTCTGATTCATTTATCGATCACTATTTAAATTAGAAATGATCTAGTTGATAACAGTAACCCCATAACTAGATGGACAAAACAATCCAATGTTAGCATTCGAATTCAGTATATTATTTGAATAGATCCCAAGTCAAGGTGTTTTTATCTGAAATGTTTTGAAGCTATTTTAGCCATTACCACAAGAGAGCAGTAGATGATTGGGTCATATAATTTGGTCCTCATTCTATTATCTGTATTTTAATTGTAATAATCTGTATTTTGTATCATTTGGTTTTCTTTCCACTGAACTCTTATCGTGTAAAGAAATAAAAATTTGATGCTGATGCAAGAAAGAGGACTTGATTTTCATTTCCCTGTGGAGGTTTGGCACATTTTCTTCGTATTCTTGTTTGTTCAGTTTAGCATGTGAAGAGTGATCTGCAGTACTATCTTTTGAATAGCACTCAGGGCAAGAAGAAAGGTGATGGGAAAACATGTTTGCAAAACTATCAAGGTTGGGACTTCCTCCCAAGAACAAGTAAAGCCCAGGACACTTAAAATGTTTATTTCTGAAGGTTCACAGATTCATAGAATCATAGAATCATAGAATAATAGGGTTGGAAGGGACCTCACGAGGTCATCTAGTCCAACCCCCTGCTAAAAAGCAGGACCACTCCCCCTAAATTATCCCAGCCAGAGTTTTGTCTAACCGAGCCTTAAAAATCTCCAAAGATGAAGATTCTACCACCTCCCTAGATAGCCCATTCCAATGCTTCACCACCCTCCTCGTGAGAAAGTTTTTCCTAATATCCAACCTTGACCTCCCCAGCTGTAATTTGAAACCATTGCTCCTTGTTCTGTCGTCTGTTACCCTCGAGAACAGCCTAGCTCCCTCCTCTTTGGAGCAACCCTTCAAGTAGTTGAAGGTTGCTATCAAATCTCCCCTCAGTCTTCTCTTCT